>JAOXJP010132667.1:0-13559 GCA_025762735.1 Platanus orientalis | reverse complement strand
GTGCTAAACCCGATTGCATGCCAAAATCGGGATCGGACCCGGCCGATCCCGATCCGATCCGGGCAATCTGAGCCCGGATCGGCCAAGTTTTAGAACCATGGTTCTATCTCTCTTTCTACTAATCTTTGAATCTTTCTTTCTTTTTTAATCTTACATCCCCTTTTTCACCATCTTTTTTATTCTTCTTTGAAATCTCTGCAGAAAATTTAGTTTTTTTATATTTAAATCATACTTTTACTTTCTTTATAATCATTTTGTTCCCTACACACCACCCATCATCTTCTCCATCATTTTCCTCATTTGTTCTTACCTTTTTTGGCTAGTTTCTTGAATAATGAAAATTTTCTAGCAAGCACTATTTTCAAATCTTCATATCAACCTAATTCCTTCTATGTTTTTTCATCCCATAATATAAAACATCCATTTACATCAAATGCCCCAATTTTTAACCCTAAATTCTTGGGTTTCTTGAAGTGCATCCTTTTTTGAACCCTAAACACCTAACCACATTAGCCATACAACTTTGAACCTTTTTTTTTCTTTCTTTTTCTTTTAAAAACATAAATTATCCACCAAATAAGGGGGCGGCTATATATCCCTTGGTGTCCCCACCTTTTTAGGGTTTCAAAATTGAACATCCAACCTTTTTTTTTTTTGACATATTTTGAAATCCCTCTAATTTCTTCCATTCTTTCTTCAATTTCTTTAGTTCGAACTTCTATTTGATCACTCCATCATTCTTGAGTTAGTTCATTTGGTTCCTTGGTTAATTTCTTTTAAAAAATATGTTTATTGATCACTTTTTATTGACTATCAGCATTCTTTATTATTCAAGAACCTTTTTTATTGGCTTATATTAATTGAACAAGTGTAGGAATCTTGATTTCCACAATATCCTACATCAGGTGGATATTTTTGTAATAAGGCCTTTTGATCAAGGGACATGCAGCCCCCCCCCCTCTATTTAGGTAGTAATTCATGCTTTAAAAAAAAAAAAAATTTCGTCAGTGAGTGTACGTTTGGGTTTTCAAGAAAACCTAGAATCTAGGATTAGAAATTGGGGATATTTTTATGGATGAGTGTGTTAGGTTATGGGAATGTTAAACTTAAAAGTAATTAGATTTCTATGAAATTTGGAAGTAATTAGAAAAAAGGTGTTTGCTGGAAAATTTTCCTGAGCACAAAAAAACGTTAAAAGAATGTGAAGGAGCAAGGGGAAAATGATGAAGAGAATGACGGGTGATGTGTAAGAACAAAATGGATTATAAAAGAAGGTAAAAGTAGATGATTTAAAGAGAAGAAAATAAATTTTCTGCAAAGATTTTTAAAGAAAAAAGAAGATGGTGAAGAAGGGGATGTATGATTTTTTTTTTTTTTTGAAATGGTAAGGAAATACTTTATTCGAAAGAATAGAACATAAAGAGAACAAAGAGGTGAATCACTGTGAATGTGATATCACAAAACAATAACACAATTAAAACCCCAACCAAAGAAAATTACAAGCACTTCCTCCAAATAGATTCTCATTCCCACCATCAAACGATGCCCAAGTAGAAGCCCACTCGAAGAGGGATTTATATATAGAGGTCACCAATTCATTAGAAGAATGAAACTTCTCCTAAAAAATTCTACTGTTTCTTTCGATCCATAAACTCCAACACGTCACCCCCGGAAGAGCATACCATATGGACGTAGATAGAATCTTTACGTCACAAACCCTCCAGCTCATCATAAACTCACTAAAGAGTCAAGGAAAAACCCAAGGAATCTTGATATGAGCAAAGAAAAAATCTCATACCCTTCTAACCATAGAACAATGCAATAGTAAGTGGCTAACTGATTCAGCCTCCGACATACATAATATACATCTATTAGCTAAATTTCATCTTCTACTCTAAAGATGGTCTAATGTTAGAATTTTATCAAGGAAACTATTCCACATGAAGAAGGATATCTTTGAAGGGATCTCCACATTCCATATGGATTTTTGAGGAAACCCTGAAGCTGGGCAATTTGTTAATTCAAGATAGTAAGATTTTGGGGAAAACTATCCATTTTGGTTTAACTTCCAAATCCACCCGTCCAGGCCATCTAAACTAGGAGTAACATTCCCAAGAATCTCAAGTAATCTCATCATCTCCCCCATTTCCCAATCATTCGGATTTCTCCTTAGATTAGGATCCCAACAACTTCTAACAAAATCAAAACTCTTAACAACCGACACTTGTTGATTCACAGCAAGTCGATATATACTTGGGAAGGCATCTTTTAGGGATGTCTCCCCACCCACACATCCTTCCAAAAATCAATATTCTCTCCTGATCCAAGTTTAAATCCGATATACTTCCAAAAATCATTCATACCTGCCATGATTGATTTCCAAATCCCACATCCATGCCTCCCAGTTACCCTTTTAGGTTGTCATCTTGATTCTTGGCCAAATCTTGCTACCACCACATGGTGCCATAAACTCTCATTCTTCATTCCAAACCTCCACAACCATTTGACTAAAAGAACCTTGTTGTGTATCCGAATCCTCCTAAGACCTAAACCCCCTTTGCACATAGGTTTACAACATGTATTCCAATCAACCAAGTGGTACCTACGATGCTCTGGATCATCATCCCAAATGAATTTTTTGAACATAGACTCCATTTTTTTTGCTACCGATGCCGGAATCGGATATAATGATAGAATATAATTAGGAATAGGGGCAAGGGTAGCTTTCAACAGAGTCAATCTTCCCCCTTTTGATAAAAGAGGGACTTTCCAAGCTTCCAACCTCGAAGATATTGTTTCAATCACTAGGTCCCATATCACTTTTGTCTTATAACTGGCACCGAGGGGAAGAGACAAGCATTAGTAGAAAATAGAAAAAACTCATCTTTTGTGAGGAATTAGAGGTATACCAATCAAAACGTAGGCTTCCAAAGACCTCAATTCCTTAATTTCTTCATAATTGTCGTACAAGAGGTCTTTTGGACCTATTTATAATAAAAACAAAATTGGACCAAAATACCCCTCCTTGTATGGTTTGTATGGTCAACAAAAAAAATTCAAAAAATCTAATAAAACCTAAAACACTCTTAAACTTCTCTTAATTCAATTCCAACTTACTACTAACTTTCTAACTTGGCTCTAATGGCCTTATTACATCCAAAATCACTAATTAAAGCTTCTAAATATATAAAATAACAAAAAACTAAGGCATTAATGGTCTAGACAGCAAGTAGGCTTCTTCATAAATCCTTTATTCTTTGGCTTAGGCTTTCAAAGGGGGTAAGTCCTCTCTAACCAATGCATAGTCACCGCATCAACTCTCTCCCTCTGAAAAAAAACTCAACTCTATTGAGTTTAGATGGAGACCAAGAATACCATCTCCTCCTGAAACTCGAAAAAGCAAATAAGACCTTGCGACCTTTTTCAACTTGATGTCAAGAACATTTGGACAAGGTATCATAGTAAAAAAAAAATTTCTTATGCTGGAATGAATAAGTGTTCTTGAACCCAAAATGTTGGACCTTCTTGTTATAGAGTCACGGTCTTCCAAGTAATATATGACATACTTTAAGAGGAAGTACATTACATAAAACCTAATCAGTGAATGCACTAAGTGAATAAGTAACAAGACACATCTCTTATACCTTAAGACTGGTGTTGTTCACCCATACCATTTGTGCGGAGATGGATGCGGCACTATCTTCAATCCTAGCTTCTTGCATGCATCATCAAACACGACATTGGTGCAACTACCTCCATTAATAACAAGGGAACAAAACTGTCTGTTGCACCTAACTCGAGTCTGGAATATACTATTCCTCTTCTAGTCCTTAGATTTCTTGAATTCTCTAGTAGCCAAGACTGGACGCAAAACACAAACAGTTCTATCATCACTCTCCAACTGTTGATCTGCTAATTCCCACTCACACTCTAGGATCATCTCATCAGTCGGTTCTTCCCACTCAAGGTCTTCATCCTAAAGATGTTGTCTGTTAGATAAACCCACTGCCTACTGAGGACACCTTGTATATAAGTGGCTAGTACTCCCACACTAGTAACATGGTCGCATACCATCCTGATTAGTACACTCAGACTGTTGTGTTGTACGAGGTGTATATGCTCTGTTTGGCCTAGATGTTGCTGTAGTAACCCCACTAGGCTATGGTTTGGGTTTTGGCCTGGTCATAGAACTACCATAAGCTTAACTCATCACTCTAGGAGAGCTATCAGATAAAGTCTTCTTGGGCTAAACTTCCCTTTCACCTTCCTCTACTTGATAAGCAATCTGGACAGCATCATCAAGTGTTTGCAATATCGCATAATGTAATCCTGCTATAATCTGTGGACGTAAACCCTACCAACACATGGCTATCACTATGTCATCTTCCCACTTAGCCTTGGCACGCACCATCAGACGATAAAACTGAATAGTATGTCTCAACTGATGCGGTACCCTGATGTAGATGTGTAAGCTCCAACTCTCTGAAACTTGGAGGCTCAAATCTTCTTTTCATGGTTGCTCTTAAGTCTTCCCAATATTTAAGGACACCAAGTCTCCTATGATCTTCCTTATAATTCTCCCACCATATGCGAGTTGTATCCTTAAGATTGGCCCCTACAAACTGCAAGCGTCTACCTTCTGAAATATCGTGTCAAGAAAAGAACGACTCGATGTTGTGAATCCAATCAAGGAAAACACATGGATCTTGTCCACCATAAAAATCAGGCACTTCCAGTCTTACATGACGATCCAATTTTTTATGGGTAGCACTATATGAATAATCAACCCTCACCATAACCATGCATAAGACGCTCAAATCTGTCTCCATTATCCCTTCTAGGATAAACCACCTCATATTGAATCTACTATAATGTTCCTGCACCTTATACATTTTGGGCCAGCTGTAAAGAAGGAACTGTCTAAAAATCTTTCCCATCCTTGAGAGGTGGTTGATGGACTATATTAGAAGATTCTAGTGGAAGAAATCTGGCGACAATCATACTGAGAGTCCTTTGCATCTCCGTCATCTGTGCCTGTATACCCTTCACATCATTTTGAATGTCATTCACAGTGTGATTATAAAGTCCTTGAATTTCCTTTGTATATTCATCCACTAAGGTAAATAATGTCGTTCCAGTGTAAATCATAATTTTTGGAGACCTCACAAAGGTTTAGGACTAGTTCAGAAATTTCAGGGTTAGGGAAACCCTTTCGGGGACCCAAAAGAATATTAGCTTGGCCCTAAAATTAATGAGAAAGGACTTTGGTGAATTTCAACAATGTTAGGGTATACCCTAAAATTATTTAAAAGCCTTGAACTAGGTCCTAAATTATTTAAGAGTGTTTTGAAAGAACCCTAAAACAAAGAACATCCAAACACTATGAATTTTCAAATTAGAAGCTTCGGAACAAAGAAGAAATTAGGCTTTTGTTCAAGAAAAGATCCCAACTAGAATAGAATTAGTTGGAAACCTATATCTGATACCAAATATGATGTAAGATATCAAGGAAAACAACATTCTCATACTTAATCAATTAACAGAAGCCAAAAGAATGATTGATTTTAAAGAATGCTAAAAATTTGTAAGAAAGTAATCAAGAACCCTAATCTTTAGAGAAATTAACTAGAAATCAAAGGAATTAATTCAAGAAAGATGAGATTATCAAATGGAAGCAAGAATTAAATAAAAATTGAAGGATGAAGGAATTGGAAGAATACCCAAATCTGTCCAAGAATTCAAGAAACATGGATTTTCAATTTTGAAACCCTAAAAAAGTGGGGACAACCCCCTATTTAGAAAAACATAAAATAAAATAATAACAATAATAATGGGTTCTAGGTGTACGGCTGAAGTGCATGGGTTTAGAATTCAAGAAAGTTAGAAAACTTCAAGAAACCCTAAATTTTAGGGTTAGGAATTGGGGATTTTTATATGGAATAGTGTATTCGGTTATGGAAATGTTAAACCTGAAAGGAATTAGGTTTCTATGAAGTTTGGAAGGAGTCATTAGAAAAGAAGGTGTTTGCTGAAAAATTTTCTTAAGCACAAAAAAGTATTAAAAGAATGTGAAGAATAAGGAAAAAATGATGAAGAGAGTGATGGGTGATGTGTAAAAACAATGAGAGTTGAAGAATGTGGAAAAAGGAGATTTGAGTAGAGAATAGAAAATTTTCTGCAGAAAATTTCAAGAAAAGACAAGAAGAAAGTAACAAGAAGAGAAAAAAGATTAGAGAATAAAGGAGAATAAAGATCAAGAAGGAAGAAGATGACTCACCTTAACCGTGAAGAATAGAGGGAGACAACCAACCAGCCGTGGCTTCAATACCAAAATCCCATTATTCTATTCTTCAAAACTAGTCTTACAAAGTGTTTAAAGAGGCATATATAAGCCTTAAAAAAAGGACTACAATACCCTTGTAATAGGGCTGTATGGCCAACACTAAGAAAGTGTCTAAAAACTTTTAAAAAAAAATCCTAAACTCTTCTAAATTAGTCTTAATCCCCCACCAACCTGCGGACCTAAGCTACTAGTGATAAACCATATAGTGTTCAGTCATCACTATACCTATACGCAATTTTGATGCAATGCATTTTTAGGGGAATAAGTTCTTCTTTTTGGGAATTGGATGGGACTAAGGGGGGTTTGGGGGTCCTCCCCCAACCTACTTGTTACCCAAAGCAAGCAAGGCAGGAGTTGGGATTGAAGCTATCTACCTTCTAACTCGGCTCTAATGGCCTTATTACATCCATTTTTATTTTTTATTTTTGATAAATAATAATTAAAGCTTCTAAAATAAGAAAATAATAGAAAATCAAAGCACTAAGGAACTGGGCAGCAAGTAGGCTTCTTCATAAGTCCTTTATACTTTGGCTTAAGCTTCCAAAGAAGCTAGGTCCTCTCTAACCATTGCATTACCACCGCATCACTTTTTGTTCAATCCTATACTTTAAATAGCATTCTAATAGACCATAAAGACTTTTGCCATCAAAATAATGAAAATGTTTATGATGCAACTAAGCCTACAGACTAAGCCCATGTGCACCCACTTCGAGCCCATGATCACAGCTTGCTCTAGCAGGCCCATCTTTGAAAATAGAGTTATTGACAGCTAGCATGGGCCTTATTAGATTATGTAGATATTTTATACATTTCTTTTCTTTTGTAATTTTCTTTTACGAGCTTACTAGTTGGTTAAGGTTTCTTTCCCTAAAGAGGACTCCTAGTAACTCTAGATGGCTATTTACTCACCTATTTCTGTTCAAATTTCACATAAACTTGTTTGCTCATTGAGAAATGAGACACTTTTCCATACAGTGGAGATTGGAGAGATTCCATCATCTATTCCATTGGATTTGTGAGACTCCAATCTAAGAGTTAGGGTTGAGTAGTGAGACTCTACCTACCCATAATCCCTCCATTTCTATCTCCATTCTTTCTCTATATTCTGATTCTTCTTTCCTCTTTAGTGCATACTCCAACAAAGTGTATCCCTTCATTTTTTCATTCGGGCACAATGCATCATTTCTCCAATTCGTGTTGCACATGGGAATTTCATTGCTTTCTATTCTAATTATTTTTTAACAGAAAATTCAAGTCTAGTTGTGCATGATTAAACTGAAGTAAAACATTCAAATGTCAACAATATATTTTATAACACGTACTAAGAGTAACAAACAAGTTAAAAAAAAAAAAAATGAATATCTTAAGATCAAGGTTCAAAATGTCGGTATCGGTGGAAATGTCGGTCAGGTCAAAATAAGACATATCTAGGAAATGTCAAAAATATTGTAAAAATCATGGAAACTTAGGAAGCATATTCTAGTTACATATGCACAAGAGAACAAATGATCCATTAGGAATGATAGCTTATTTTGGTGTACTTGTATTTAAATATTCTTTAAAAGTACACATGCATACATAATGGTTAACAAACATATTATCATCTAACCATATGTATAAACATAAGGGAACAAGTTGATTCTCTTCATTTTATTCTTTCTGTTCTCCTTCTTCCTCTCTCTCCTTTTTCTTTCTTTGGAATTTATCATTTTTCATATAATTTTTTATCATAACAATATAATGTCGACATTAGGTAATAATATATTGCGAAAGGAGAATATTCACTCAACAAATCGACATTGTACATTATGTCGACCAAAAAATGAATTTTTATAATGGACTTAATGTTTCATGTCAGTATAGGAATATGTTGTGCTAGTCCTGGTAGACATGGATATATGTCGTAAGACATATAAGACATTTTGAGACATTTGATATCATGCTTAAGATACACTAGAGAAGTCATAAATAAAATGTTAACCACATTCTGATCTCAATGAGATGGAAAGAAATGAATAAGGGTAAACCTAGCAACATAGATGAGAGTTAAAACACTTAATAAATACATAATATTTAAACTAGGAAAAGACTTCCAAGCAAATTTATGAAGCTTTTCAAGGCTCAAGCAGAACAAATAGATATTAGTAGTCCTACCTCGGGAAGAAAGCCACTATAATATAGAGCAAATAATGCTGGAAATATCTTTTTTCTAGCCAGCTCACCAGTTGCCCCTATAACTGCAATGCAAAGTGAGGGTGATCTAACACCCCGACTGCCATAATGGTTGGAATTTGGCTGCATCAAAGATGAAGGAGTAGCCCTGGCAGCAGCAGGATCTTTAGAAGCATCAGGTTGATAATTAGGTACAGAATTTTCTTCAATTTGAGAAAAAGGTGCAGCAGTTTCTTCAATTGGGTCTACATGGATCATTAAAAATAACAGATGTTGCTCAAAAGTCATAAGGAAAAATAAAATAGAGAATAATATCAGCTATATGAAGTTGAAAATTTATAGAATCATAAAGTTACTTTATATCTGATCTAAACTTTTTTTATTTTATGTTAAATGAAATACCGGAGGATGTGAAGCCTTCAAAACCTATTACTAACCTTTCAACAATGTTGTTGCAGATACTTCTACAGGAACTTTCCCTTCACAAGATAACGCTGTTCCCAGCTGCTCTTGCGACTGGTCTTTCCCTTGAATTTCAAACCTCTTAGACTCGTTTCCCCACCCACATTTTCTGTTGGGCTTCTGAAGGTTGAGCTTCTCAAGTATCCATATTTTTAAGCCACAAAACCTACGGCTGAAATTGGCAGCACCACCATTGAGCACAGCATGGCAACCCAATGCAGAAGGGAAGTAGTTTGTTGCAACCTACAGAGGCCATGAATATGAATACGTCAATGTAACCATATTATTGTTGTACATAAAACCAAAACCTTGGGTAGTGCTTGAAGCAAACTTAAGTTGCAGACAACCCAATGTGTGTGTGTGTGGGTCTTTCCCCCTCAGAAAAAAAATGACGTTCATATGACCTATTAGTCAACCATGATTTAGGGAGTAGAAATGGCATATGGATTATGTGCCCATATGCTGCTGGGTGCTAACACAGCCCATAAGCAACGGCCTTACTCTAATAAACTATATTTAAGCTAATGCACCTCCCTTGTTATTAAATTGGCACTCAAGCACCCGCCCTGCATTAAGCACTATTTCAAATAAATCCGGGCATCATTTAATCCCCAACAATGAATTATACTTTCAGCAGCCAACTTAAATCTTTTACCAGGCACGCCCTTAAGTTTGAAATGTGTGAAGCTAGAGAAATCATGGAAATCAAAAGGAAACTTATCTCAACTAGTTGCAATCTACCAAACTAGATACCCATGTAAACATTTTCTACGTGGAGAAGACAGGAATTAAAGACTCATTTTCGATTTGCAGCACACCCAGCACCACAACCAATCCACATGTTTCAAACTTAACACACTGCCGCATTTATATGAAGTTTGTAAAACTCTGGTAATTCGCTTACATAAAGCTGTTCAGCCAAGCAACATCGTTCGGGAAAAAAAAAAAACAAGGTCTGAAAATCTACTGATTTCAGTCACTAACGATTGACTAAAATCTATAAATCAATCAACGAACCAATTTTTTAATATTTTAACGAAATTAAAGACGATCATGTCAAGAGTTTCTAAATTGAACAGAAATTGAAGATAAAAACAAAAGAACAGGTCAACTACAAACTGACCGGTAAGCTATTCACGGCGGTCGCTATATGAATTTTCCGGCTACTTGAGCTACGCGAGTTCTGTATTCGGATAGAAGATTCCGTCAAGGGTCTTGGGAAAGTGAAGGAAAGGAGCGCCATTTGCTCGATTGTTAAAGGGTTTTGAGCTTCTACAAATTCCCATGAACGAGATGGATGAGAGTAACTTACTATTTAAAACCCTAATGTTTAGGGTTTTGAGCTTCAAAGACGTCCATGGACGTAAGCTAGTATCGCAAAAGCTGAAACCCTAAATTCTCTCCTTTTTTTCAACGTTCTCTCTTTGTTCAGTTAGAGGAGACCGGAAAACTGTGGGTTTCTAATGGTTTTGGGTTTCTAGGAGAAGAATTCCGGTAGATATGCCGGCGGCCCACGGGAAATCATCGTTATCCGCCCAATTACGTAGGCCCTACAGATCTACCACACCAGTCCCTTCCCAGCACGTGACACGATATCTGAAAAAGGGTGACTAGGTAAATACAAGAAGGGTGTTATAATTAATTATTACGTAATGGGGACAAATGTTCTGTCCAGGATTTTTTGTGTCCTACCATGTCCTACCCACAGGCTGTGTGCATAGCCGTAGGATTAAAACAGAAACCAGTTTTCAAATGAGAAAACAGGCAGCCATAAAAATGCGACACGGATTTTCTGAAACCAGTTTTCAAATTGGCGTAACTAATAGCACCCCAAAAATCTCTCACCACACCCCATTTTCCTTTTTTTTCTTTATACCCCTCTCCTTCCCCTCCCCTACCTAAAATACCCTCCTCTTTTCTCTCCACACCCCAACCCCTCTCCTCTCTGGTGCCAATGATCCACCCCTCTCTCCTCTCCGGTGGCAACCAACCCTCTCTCTTCTCTGGCGACAACCCACCCCCTACCCCTCTTTGGCACCTCCCTTTACCTCTCTCTCCTGCACCCTCCCGCACCCAGTGGCGGAGCCACATGGGGGGGGGGGGAGCCGCCACATGGGAGCGGGAGGGAGCCATGCTCCCCCCCAAACATAATGTAACCACTTAGTATATATACAAACCTCCTAAACTATACAAACCTCTTACAGAGCTACATGGGGGCGGGAGGGGCCATGGCCCCCCAAACTTTCTGTAATCCACTTAGTACATATACAAACCTCCCAAACTATACAAACCTCTTACGTGGTATACAAACAGCTTCATGTAGCCCATTGAATATACAAAACCACCCAAAGTAGAAAAACCCCACCAAAGCACAACCCACCTCCTCTTTACGGTCATTACCCTAATCACCCTCTATCACCCATCCATCCCAACTTAGTGCACCGATATGGATACAGATAGATAGTCATAAATAAGAGATGTTGCTATCGGTTTCTTTACATTTTTACTAGTGGTGTTACAACAAGCAATTAAACGTTCATAGCTCCTACATGTAGGTGTTATGGGGTCATCACATGAAGGCCAAGTTCAGGTTCGGCTCAGGATTGTGATGAGCCAGAGTTTCCAAGCTTGGGCTAAGCTCAACTCGTTAGAAAAAAAAAAAAACCCAACAGCCTAATGGTCAATTTCTCTTGTTTTAAAATCATCATTGTCACAACAAAATAATAAATATTATTTATTATTTATAATTAAAAAATATTTAATGAGCCAAGCTTTTAGCGAGCTGAGCTTAATGAATCTTGGTTTGGGCTCACTTGAGAAATGAGTTTAAATCAAAGCTCAAGTTTGACTCACTAAGCTTAAATCAAGGATATGAGCCGAGCCAAGCTATATCATCCCATTGACAGCCCTACCTAGCTATAAATATGTACAAAGTGTTTATGTTATTATTCTATCGAGTATAATATATTTGTTTGTATGAGAACAATTTTATGTAAGCCATTGCACACTACTTTATGCAATTTTAGTACATATTTATTAATTTTGTTAGACACTTTTATTATGTGTTTATTGGGCTATAAAATACTTTGTTGCGTCTTGAATCATGTTTATAACATTTTTTGGACTATTAATATGTAGCAAAATACTTAGTACGTAAAAAAAAAATAAATTGATCATCATTATTTTAATTTGCCCCCCCTAAAGTTATATTCCTGGCTCTGCCACTGGCCGCACCCTCCTCTCCCTCTTATTCTTTCTCTCTTTCTCTCTCTCTCTGTTTTTTCCTTTTCTTTTATTTTTTTTGTTGTTCAAACCTGCAAATCGGGGCAAAGGTCCCCTGCACAGATGTGTAGGTTCAAGTAGGAAACCCTTTGCATGGACGTACAATCCCAAATGCCCAAAAAAGAAACAAAGGGAGAGGGAGAAGGAAAGAGAAGAAGAGGAAGAGAGGGAGGGAAGGAGGGAGGGAGAGAGAGACACCAGAGAGAGGGAAAGAGAGCTGCTGCAAAGAGAGAGAGATGTACGGCGGGAGAGAGAGAGGGAGGAGGGATTGGGGAGGGGACAAAAAAGGGAAAAAAGGGAAGGTGTGGTGAGACGTTTTGGGGGGTGCTATTAATCACTCTCTTTTCAAATTAGTTGATTTCCTTAAACCAGTTTTCAAATTAGAAGCATGACCATCCATTGTATTTGATGTAGGGGTGGCATCAATGGGTGGACACATCAACATTGAAAAGTGATAAGCACCCTAAAAAAAGTGAGTCACTTTTTGGTACTGATGTGTCAGCCCCCTATGTCATTCTAATACATCAGGAAAAGCAGATTTGCGTACCTAATCCCAGCCCGTCAGCCAGTGGTCGAGGACACGATAGGATATACAAAACCTGGACAAAACATTTGCTGCCATATGCAATCAGTAAGTAGTACCCGTATCGTGTCAACGTGTTGGGAAGGTACTGGTGTGGTACCTCTCCTAGTCAGTTTACCGGAGACGGTGCCGCCGTAATCGAGGAGTCGTGTCGAAGGTGCTGGGTCGAAAGACTCAAAACCCAATCTTCACGTAATCAAACAAACAAACAAACAAAGCGTCCTTTTCATTTCTTAAAAAAAAAAAATTGAACAATGCAGGGCCGTCAAGGAAAGAGAGATTACATGTTTTGTCTTAGTAAAAAAAGACGGCAATTAGTTGGATATCATCAAATGAAATTTAAAAAAGAGAATATAGGAGTCTATCATTCTCTCTCTCTCTCATAAGTAATTACAATGTCCCTTCCTGCTCACTGAACCCCTAGCTACCTTCTCCCTGTTGCCTTTCTCTTTTAATCTGATTGGGATTCTCTCATCTCTCTCAGACACCTAAGAATCGATCGCTTTGAAACTGAGAAGACAGGTCTTTGGGTGATTCTTCCTTATTTGTTATTTTTTTTTATGATAAGCGGTAAGGTAACTTCTTGCCTTTTACTGTTTAGTTCGAGTATTTGACTTTAATCTAGATTCTTTTTTATTTTTTATGTTTATTGTTTTAGGGTTTTGTTTTTTTTTTTTGGGGGGGGGGGGGGTATGAATCGGTTAATTATTTTTTGTT
>JAOXJP010132666.1:0-27545 GCA_025762735.1 Platanus orientalis | reverse complement strand
TCTATTCAATTTCCTTAGATTTCTTGCTTCCCTTTGATAATCCATTCATTCTTAAATTAGTTTCTTTGATTTTTTTTATTAATTTTTTTAAAGATTTAGTTTCTTGAATACTTTCTTTAAATTTTCAGCATTCTTTAATTTCAAGAAACATTCTTTTAGGCTTTTGGTTAAATAATTCTTATAGGAATCCTTTCCCTTTGGATCCTACATCAAGTATGCTAGAAGATTTGATCCTTACACTCAAGGTTTGTGATACAGAGTTGAGATTTTCTTTTTTGTCCTTGATGTATGGTACACTATTTTTTTTTCTTGGAGGTGGGGGGGAGGGTGTCTCTTTCTTTGTATAATCTTTTGCGAAGTGGTAGCAACTGTACATGCTTTGAATATTTCTCATTTAGGGTTTCTCACCAGTAAGAAGAAATACAGCAAAACTTTCCTTATGTACCATCAAATACCAAAACAGGGCCATTTGTTGGGTTGTGTGGAAGGAAAGGGATCACTGGATCTTCCAGGGGATTGGGATCCCGGGGGATTGTCTTTGTTGCAGGGTGCATGGGCTTTTAAGGGATTGGATCTCAGTCCATCCATCATTTCAGGAGGCAGATTGGGTGGAGTTTTTGGAAGGAAGAATGATGTAGTTCGGCCTCCTATGTATTGCTGCCTTCTTGGTTTCTTGTTTTTTTTTTGTTGTTGCTGTCCTTGTATTGTTTGTCTGTTTTCTTTTTCTTTTTCATCTCCTTGGTGAATTCTCTGTTGTCTGCTTCTTTTGTTTTTTATAAAATTGTTTTATTATCTTTAAAAAAAAAACATATAAGTACCTTCTGGAACCAACCACCATAGATCACCAAATGTGGATTTCCCATCGAAGCCTCCAAATAAGAGATAGCGTGAACCAATGAAAGTCATAGAATGGTATGCTCGAGCAGGAGGAGGTTCATTGCTGGTAGGTAAGCGCTTCCACTGTACAGTCACTGAGTGCAAACCGAAGTGAGACCATAGGCACAGAAATTTAGATAAACAGAGTGATAGAAAAATAAAATGTGTAAAGGGCTTAAAAAAATAAGAAAAATATAGACGTATATCCCATTTTGTATAATGAAATCGGGTTAAAGGATAGTAATGACTCAATGAAAATTATAGGAGCCACCCAATGCAGCAAGGATCAAGTATGAAAGGGTGTAACTTTACCTTTTACTTTTCTTACATTTTATATTGTCACTCTTAAAAATGGCTGAACATTACATCATACATTCACATCCAACACTAATAAATAAACTTGTGTCCTTTAACTATAAAAAAAAAAACACTTCTCCTTAATTATCGAAAAATAAATAAACTCATGTCCTAGTCACATAGAGAAGTAATACACCATGCTAGTTGCAAGATAAAGTTGAGAAAAAAATTAATGTTGCTTTAGGGTTAGAACCAAGAGCATATTGGGTTCCCATGCATTTGAACACTGTCCATACTGGACCTCATAAGCTGCACCATCCACCAAATGATCTTGAAACAGCAGAGGCAGAGGCACCAACTTGACCAAAAGGTGACTTTTTGTCATCATCTTTTTGACTCATCTAGTTTTATGTTATCTAGTATTGCTTAGAAAAAAAAACTATTTTTTATTGAAATTTTTTGGAGTTAATAGCCAGACAAGATTAATAATTACTTACAATATTCTTGACCAAAATAAAATGTAACTTATCATATCCTAACTTCTTTGAAGAAGAAAAAGGGCAAAAAAAAAAAAAAGACAACACCACCTATATAAATTTCAGAATGGGCAAGCACCAAGAAAGTGAGCATCCTAAAGATATTACTGCCAAATTTTGTCCATTCTCCAAGGATATTTTAGTATAAATATATCACTTTGAAACATGATTTCAGACATATGGATGGTTATGATCATCCAGCCAGGGTCGAAGAGATGTCTTTGTTTGGATCAACCAATAGCTCCCCAGCATGTGTGCCACAACAGATTGCAATATTGTTGATGAATCATCTTTACTGGTCAACCTAGAACATACCATGAATTCTTTTTTGATACCACTAGCAATTAACTTCCCATCCGAAACCCATGTTACATGGACTTTTCCCTGAGGAAGCAGCACTCCTGAGCTATACATGTATGCAAGTCTGACTTATGCCAAGCTCTTCAAAACAGTTCGACACATGGTCCATGTGAGTCAAAAAAAATTGACCATTTTATCACATTCAATGACTCTTCAAAAAAAAAACAAAAGATCTCCTTAAGTTGAATGAAAAATGGATGTTAGTTAACGTTGGGCTTAGATTTAAAATACTGTATAAAAAACAAAGTGTGGAACTTTCCCACTCTGAATAAGTTTGTCAAAATGCTCCATAAAGAGAATATAATCGTATTCATATATTTCATCTTCATCCATGTTACACCTGCATCCAACTTGGACAATTAAGTGATTAACATCAACATGAATGTATATTCTTTCACATCTACAAATATGGTCAGTCCTACACCTATCAAGATCAAGGATATTTGAGTCTTAATGCTTTTGACCCTAAGGGGAAGTTCTCCACATAGTTGGGAGGACTTCAAAAAGATTGGATTTAGTTTCTTTCTCTTTGTTTTTGTGGGGACTGTTGTCCCCTTATCTTGTATACATTCACATTTACCATTTATATGGTGCACAAAATTATGGAATAAATTAGAACTACAGTATGTAACATAGGCTATAGACATAGAAGTAGGTTACATCCAACTTTTACTATGTGAATATGATTGCAACTATAGTTTAAGATATCGACTTGTTGCCATTCTGTCATTGCTTTGAGTTTAAATTAAGAGATAAATATTGCAGGGCAATATATATATTTAACTTTATATCAATCCCTGTATTGATATGTTTCCATAATGTTATCGTATAATTTTTTTATTTAAAATTATCTTGAAATGAAAGTACGAAAAAATAAGTAAAAGTTCAGAACAATATATAAAATGTTTCAAAATCACAAATTTGTGGATATGTCATAACTAAGTCATTGATAATTATATAGGATTTATCTAAATCAAACTAGAGAATGTATTAGATGTTTTAATAATTGTAATCTACTATTAGATGTTTTCTTAAAATCCATTAAAAGATGAACTTTCTAATCTTGGAGAATCTTCCAAAACCATGCCAAATGCATTGTGCACTTTCTTATCAAAATTTACTTGCGAAAGTAAGAAAAATTAAAACTTAAATAAAATTTCATGAAAACAAAGATGCACTATAAAGACATATCTTTGAAATTGAATATGTGTAAAAGGAAGCTTAAATTTGGGTTAATTTTATTATCAAATTTCACAAACATGGGAAGAGAGAGAGAGAGAGAAAGAAGAAGAAGAAGAAGAAGAGTATTGGAGGCCAAGAGGGTAAACAAAGCCGGTTTCTAGTTATTTTTTGATAAATAACCACATTGTAGGAAAGAAAAAATAGTGTGTGGAATGAAGGAGAAGAAGATTTTCCAAAAACAAAACAAATAACTAACATTGTTATAAACATTATTATCCACAGTCCTGTGCACTTATTTATAGATTAAAATCTTATATGACTATTTACATGTGCAGGGATGTAAGAATGAGTTAGTCTCTTAGATATGTACATCCTGCTTATTTAGGCATCTTCTAAAATATTTACCTTGGATTTGCTGTGTTTCCTCTGTATTCAAGTTATGTCTTATAAGGGACTGAAACATAGTCCAACACCCACATTTAAACCTCTATTATAACGAAACTTACCTCTGTCTAACACAATGCAGTCATTGTGATAGATGTCATATCGACTCAACCAACCACCAGTCCCATGCCCGCCAAACAACAAAAGCTGCATACACATTAAGAGAATCGTCCTAATCACAAACCATATTATTTTAGATATAGTGGTAACAATGAAAGATGTATAGCACTGAAAAAATACTTCAAAGAAAGAAGTTTACAGCTTTTCAAATTCCCAGAGTGAAGACTAAAACATACATAAAAGGTCCAACTTTGTGAGAAGCCTTCTATAGAGCCTCCTTCAAGTTCAAATTCGCTATCTAGTTAACTATCTCCCTAATAGCTAGCAGGACACAAATCATGAATGATACAGATTTGGATAAAGTAATGCAGTGGGAGATGCAATCCTAGAATTCGCAATGGCATATGGTCTTCCAATAGCAAGCATGTATTTCAAAAAGAGACAATATTTGGTGACTTTTAAAAGCAGATCAAATAAAAGCCAAATAGTCTTTTTTTCTCTCTACAAGGATAGAATGTGTAGTCATGCAGTCCATACAAAATGCTGTTAATCAGCCTTTTTTGGCCTTACCTGGACCTCTTGTAGGATCTGAAGGTGGAGCTTTTATAGCTTATGGCTGGGCCTCCATAAGGTCAACACATATGGCAGCCCATGCCCATATATAGATCACCCCCTTTTAGTTCTTAATGGGTCGGACACAGATCCCTTGTTGCTTCTTTAGTATGTATTTAATTGGGGAAGTTACTTGAGAGTTTGAGATAGTCTATTCCAATTACCATTCCTATTTAAATGGTTAACTCAAATTGGTTTAAGAAATTGTGTTTGGGTCTTTAAAGGTTAGACAGAGTTCCAGAAAAATTACAAAATTAGTAAGGAAGTTTCTTGCTGTCCAAGAATGTCCTAGATTAGAACTTTCTTTAATATTCATGATATCAGGAAGAGAAAGTGTGTTGTGTATTAGTGAGATCATTTTAAACAAAAGAAGTTAAATTTGGCGTCCAGGATTTCTCTCTTTTACTTTGGCTGATTGATCATACACAAGTGTTTCTTGGTTCCCATGAAGAGTTCCTCTAGATTCTTGGAAGTTGGAACAAGAACTTGGTTCTTGATTCTTTACTGAAGTTAATGAAAAAAAGTCACCAAATAGAAGCTTTTCTTCATCCCATAATCAAGACTCGTTTCTCCCATCAACTGCCCTATTGGAACAGCTCTTTTCAATTTTTCCCTAGCTATGCTGATCACCAATGGTTATGTTGTATACAATGCTTTTAAAATCAAATTGAATCGCATACGCATCAGGGGTGAAAAGGACTTAAATTAGATTCAATTCATTTAGATCGTTGAACTAATCCCAAAAATAATAATAATAATAATAATAATCATTTAGATCATTGATTCATGGACCATCAAGGGAACGTAGAAACAACAATATAAAACCCAAGAAATTGTCTGAACTGAAATTTGAATAACCAAAAAAAAAAACGGAAGATAAACTAGGATCTTATGTTAATAAAATCAGCAAGGGTAATCCTAGCCATGGTTTCACTAGTTTTAGCAGTTATTTTATTAAAACTTCTTGTCTTTTCTGAAAAATTTGCATTTATTTTGTTTGATTGTATTTGATTTCTAAGTTGGTTTAGGAGTCTGTCTTGTATTAGGATAACTTTTGAAAGAGTAAAAAGTCTTATTTAAGTCACTTTTCTTTAGAATTTCCTAACTTTCTTGGGTCAAGAGTCATCCATTTGACTTGATATCACTTTGTGATGGAAGTTATTCATTTTAAAATTTTATAATAATTAGAAGTTCAAAAATTTTGTCTACAAGCATGAAGCAGATGGCATGGTATACAAATAATTTTATGATAAATACAATTAAAGATTTGGCTTAATGATTTGGTGTGACTCCTTTGAGGCCTAATTCCTTCATCAATTCTGCAAGCTGATTCCCTGAAGAGCCTCTAGGTGGTGATTTGTAGAGTTCCAATGCTGCATATTCCATTTTGGGTTTATCCTTGCAAGCTGGTTCGGGCATGTGCAACGAAGACCAATAACTGAACCAGTGAGGCAGAGTGAGACAATACAAGTTGAAGGTGCTAGAAGGACTAGAGGAAGGCCAAAATTGATCTAGGTGGAGGTAGTATGGAGGGACATGGCAGCTTGTAATTTAACAGCAGATATGGCCCTAAACAGAGTGGCATGGCGGAACAGGATTCGTGCAGCCGACCCCAAATAGTTGGGATAAGGCAGTTTGTTGTTGTTGTTGTTGTTGTTGTTGTTGAACCATAGATACTATTTCATACTAATCTCAAAGTAAAATTGTGCAAAATTTCTATAGTCAATTTCCCTAAACTTCTCAACCCATCTCTTAATTCATTTATAGTTTATACCTCTCTAATGCCTTGTTCTTCTCTTTTTTCTTCAATAAAATTTTCAATTATCGAAAAAAAAAAGAAAAAAAATGCCCCAAGGCTTCAATATTAGTAGCTGATTTTCTTATTATAAATTCTGTCTTATTATTTCTCTCTGATTCTCAAAGTGTTTTTTTCCTTGAAAAAATTGTATATATTTAAAAAGGGAACAAGCAATCCCCTGGTAACTACACAAAGGAGACTTCAAAAAAGAGAAATTATCCAACCATAGAGAGAGGCCACAAGAAGAAAACAAAACACCCAAAAGGAATTCCCTACCCTCACTGATTCTCAAAGTTTCTCACTAAACCTAGGAATTTCTACCCTATTTCATACCACAGTTCTTATACACTGCTATTATTATTATTATTTTTTGGATGAATTTAAACACTCCTATTATGTGTTTTATTCTTCCTATTATAGTGCCTGCATTAATATTTCTCTGATCTGGAAACTTCCTATTATGTGTTGGGTGGCGACAAAAAAAGGAGGATTGTGTGTACTGTTATTTTGAAGAGCTCTCTTGACATTATGGTGATTCAAGAGCCAATTGGGGCATTAGGCAGTCTTCTATCTTTCGTGATTTTGCTTTGCCTTTGGTGTAATCAAGCCTGTTTCGTTTGGGCTGTTTGTCGTATTTTAGTTTTTTTTTTTTTTTCCTCTTTTAATAAAATCGTTAATTATTCAACAAAAAAGAAAGAGGTCCAATTGAACAGGCTTGTGAAGTGGAAAGTGGGTACCGATCTTTCTGAACGGTGCACTATCCCGGCAATTGGTAATGCTGGAGGAATTATTTGTGCTTGGAATCCTACTAATGTATGCAAAGAAGAGAAGATTATTGGGAATTTTTCAATTTCCATTGTCCTTAAGGACCTTGTGCAAGGTTTTGACTGGATGTTTAGGGAGTTTATGGCCCGTCAGCCACTTCTAATAGAGATGAGTTTTGGGAGGAGTTAAAGAATTTGAAGGTCAAATGGAAGGGCAATTGGGTGGTTGGGGGGGGGGGGGGAATTTATTGTGATAAGATTTATCCACAAGAAGAACCTTGATGGTAGAATTACGATAAGTACGAGAGATTTTCACAATTTCGTTAGATTTGTTAATCTTTGGGATAGTTCTCTACCTAATGAAAAATACACTTGGACTAATGGGCAGGACTTCCCGATGTTAAGTAGATTGGATAGGTTTATGGTTTCAAGAGATTGGGAAGACATTTACCCTCATTATTTTCAAAACTCTCTTCCGAAGTTGACTTCAGAGCACGGGCCAGTTGATGCAGATAACACAAAAAAACTTACGTATTTGTCATCTCACAAGAGGGCTAGATTTAAGTGTACATGTTATGTACACTTAAATCTTGTAAGGGGGGTACAACAATTTATGTGCCCATGTAATAAGGCCAACAGTGCCAAGGTTTTTTTACGTTTTTTTTTTAGAGAGTGATCACGTCACTTACCTTTAACTCAAGTTTTTGAAAGTCAAAACTTGTCCTTTTGGCTTAATTTTGGTGTCATCAAACGAGACCAAGATTATGCAAATCCGAGGTGATTTTGGAAAGTTATGACCAAATTAGTAAAAGGGTATTAGTGAATGACGTGAATAGTGTTTTGGGTCAATAAGTCAAAGTGTGAAGCCTACTAATGTGTTGGTTGACAGCCCCTAGTTCTCATACCTTTTAGTAGTTTCAATTTTTAGGAAAGTAAGTTTTTAGAAAGTTTAATATGTTTTAGAAAACTTGACTAGCAAGTTTAAAATTTTTAGAAAGTTTCTAATTTGAACAGGTTTCTAATTGCTTAAGGTTGTAAGTCTATTTAAAGGCACCCCTTCCCATGAATTAAAACAATGAAGAAGATTGAATTAAAGTGTGTTCTTGGGTGGTCTCCTAAGGCAGCCATGGACTGGTCCTTTCTCCCTTCCAAATAGGGTGGTGCCATTCCCTAGGCTCTCCTATCTCTTTCATGGGTTGTAACACCTCTAGTTCACTCGTAGGTTCTCTTACCCTCCCATGTATCTCTCTTATATATTCTCTTTCTCTCTAAGTCTCTTGTTCTTTCTCTCTTTCTTTTTCATGTCTTATCTTCTTCTTTTTCTCCCTCAAAATTCAAAGATTCATTTCTAATGTCATAAAACTCCACTACAGAATATTTGCAAGTTTTTGAGATTTCATGATTTGGCTTATCAAATCTTATCCAAATATCATGAAATTTTAACAGTAGAACCCTTAAACAAGTTAGAAACTTTCTTAAATTTCTTTTTTTTTTTTTTTTTTTTTGGTTACATTTCAGAGGGGCATTTTTATAATTTTTAAAAATTTTTATCTAAAATTATAGAAATACCCTTTTGAGTATTTTTCTTTTCTTCTTTTCATTCTACATTCTTCTAACCTCTATTTCTGTAATTCTATTCTCTGTTTTTTTTTTATTTCGTGGCTACTTGAAATGTTAAATTCAATTCTTGAAAGTTCTTGCTTCCGCACTTTTATACACTAACAATTATTTAAGCCTCTTGGGATATCCTACATCAATTTTGGTATTATCTCCATTGTATGCTGCATCACCAAGTATGTTGCACACCTTAATGAGAAGCTTTAGACTGAAGTCTTCCCGATTTGAAAATATGTGAACCATCCATCCATTATTCAAAGAGCTGATTACTAAATGGTGGAAAGAGTGTGAGGCTGAGGGATGAGGTAGATTCTGCTTCATGAAAAAGTTGAGCTATGTCAAGATGAAACTTTAAGAATGAAATAAAACCATATTCAGAAGACTTAATGAAACAAAAAACAGATTGTGGGCTGAAATTCAAAGTACTGATAGTATACTGGAAGACGAGGGGTGATCGAAGGAAATGGTGTCTAAAAGAAGAGAGGCTTTGGTTGAGTTCCAGTGGGTGGTTAAGGCTGAGGAGATTTTTTGACACCAAGAGGCAACGAGTAAATTGTTAAAAGAAGGGGATGGAAACACGATTTTTTTCCACAGTGGAAAATGGGAGGAAAAGAAAAAATTTTGATCCTAAGCCTAGGATGGATGGGGAAGAAGTGGTGAATTTTGAGGACATTGCTAATGAGGCCATTTGTTTTTACTCTAATCTTTACAAAAAAGAGAATGTGTGACGGCTTGTCGTCAAGAACCTTTTTTATCGTCATCTTTGTCCTGAGGTGACTGAGGGATTAGAAAAGCCTTTTTGTGAAGAGGAAGTGAATGAGGCAATTTTTTGGGATGGATAATGCAAAGGCTTCAGGCTTGGATGGGTTCTCTACACTATTCTATCAAGAATGTTGAGAAATCATTAAAGAATGCCTTATGAAGGTACTAGGGGAATTTTACGAGGGGTACAATGAATAAAGCCATGTGTTCTACTTTTATTGTGTTGATCCCTAAGGAGGGTGTAGGGACTTGGGTGATTTTCAGCCTATTAATTTGGTTAATAGTTTGTACAAGATTATCTCTAAGGTGTTATCCTTGAGACTATGCATAGTTATGGGGATGGTGGTTTCTGCAACTCAAAGTGGCTTCATTAAAAGTCGTCAGATTATGGATAGTATTTTGATTGCAAATGAATGTATTGATTTAAGGTGGAAATCGAGAGTGGAAGGTGTGATTTGCAAGCTTAATATGGAAAAGGCATATGACCGTGTAGAATAGGAATTTCTATTCTAGGCTTTGAGAATGAAAGGTTTTGAGGAAAGGCAGATTAGATGGATGGAAGGCTATGTGGAGGGTCCATATTTCTCAATCTTGGTGAATGGCATATCCATAGGCTTCTTTAAATCCTCTAGGGGATTAGGACAAGGAGACCCATTGTTCCCTTTCCTTTTTCATTAGTGGAGGATGGTCTAAGTGCTATCTTAATAAGGCAAAACAAGTGGGGTTGGTGGAAGGTTTGATTATGGGGGATGATAGCCTAATGGTGTCCCATTTACAATTTGCTAATGATACAATCATTTTCCTTATTGCTAATAAGGATAATATTAAAAATAGAGAGTTGTGTTTAAGCATTTTTGAAGTGAAATCTAAGCTAAAAGCGAATATGGCAAAATGGTACATGGTGGGAATTTATGTAGACCAAGATCATATGATGGATTTAGTAGATGTGATGGGTTGCACGATGGGTGGTTGTCCCTTGAAGTATTTGAGCATGTCTTTTGGTGGAAATTCTAAACCTGTTGATTTTTTGGATCTTTTGGTGGAGAAGGTATCTAAGAAGTTAGCATGTTGGAAGAAGTTATACATCTCTTTAGGCAGGCATATAACTTTGATCAAGGTAACGTTGGCTAATATTCCACTATACTATATGTCTGTATTTAAAATACCATGTAAGGTAGGTTTTCTCTTTTACCCCCATACTAAATTTGCATTAGGTGATGGTAAAAAAATGAAATTTTGGAAGGATCTATGGTGGAGTAACACAACTATAGGTTTGGCCTATCCCCAATTGTTTCATATTGCCTCTCATAAGAATGCACTTATTGTTGATATCATATCCTATAACGAGCATGGTTTGTCTTGGAACCTTAACTTTACTCGAGACTTATACGAGTGGGAAGTGTCCATGGTGGGTAGTCTCATGAATGATCTTAGTATAGTCTACATCTCCAGTAATGATAGGGATTCTCGTATTTGGAGCCCTGCTTCTGATGGCCTATTCTCTTCAAAGTCCTTTCTTATTCTTACCGAGGTTCCTCTCTTGCCCTCCCATCATGGTATTAAATATCTCAAAATATCTTAAATATCTTCTGACATATGTCCATGTCTACCAAAACCGACATGATATATTCCTATACTGACACGAAACATTAAGTACATTATAAAAATTCATTTTTTTGTCAACATGATGTACGATGTCGGTGTGTTTAAGCAAATATTATTTTTTCACAGTGTATTATTGCTTACTATCGACATTGTGTTATGATAAAAAATTATATGAAAAATGACAAATTTCAAAGAAAGTAAAAGGAAGGAGAAGAAGAAGTTGAAGATAAGAAAGAAGAAAAGGAAGAGAATCTACTTGTTCCCATATGCTTATACGGTTAGATTATAAGATTTTTGTCAACCATTATGTATGCAAATGTATTTTTAAAGAATATTAAAATACAAGTGTATTAAAACGAGCTATCATTCCTAATGAATCTATTTGTTTCCTTGTGCATATGTAGTTAGATTAGAATATCCTTCTTAAGTTTCCACGATTTTTACAATATTTCTTTTCGATATTTCTGATATATGTCTTATTTTGGCCTAACCGATATTTCCACCAACACCGACATTTTGAACCTTATCTCCCATGTCCCGCATCATAAGGTTTGGAATTCTGCTACTCCTTCATGCAACACATAAGCTCTTGTTCTCAAAAAAACTTAATACAGGTAGCATCAAGAAAGTAGAAGAGAAGGAAAGAAGAAAAAGAAAGAAAGAAAGAATAATGTATCTAGTGTGGGTAATCACCTACTTCACAATCCCTTGGACATCACCATCCTTAGTTTTTAAGTTAGGCACAAGAACTTGAAAGAGAGAAGTTTTACTCGTTGAAAGAAAACCCAAAAAAAAGATTTCATTATAGCATAATCAAAACAATAGGAGGGCCTCCTTTTATAGCCAAAGAGCAACCCTTTAGTTTTCTTACAATTCACCTTCTAAAAACATGAAAAAGAAACTCTCTAAAAGATAAGAAAGAAACTTACTAAATCATAAAAATAAACACTTATAAAAAAACTTTCAAATTTTAAAAACTAAAATTTCTAAAACTTATTTTCGTCACTTGTTAATATCCCCTTGGTATTTTGGCCATAACTTTTTCATAACACATTGGATTCTCAAAACCTTGGTCTCATTGGAAAGGTAACTGAATAACCTATCAAATGGAAACAAAATCAAGCTAAAAATACAAGTTTAAAAGTAAGTGGCGGGATTACAACTTAGATAAAGACTCCAATCAGCAACTTTGATTTCAAAAAATGTGCCAATGATGTTCTTCCATGTGCCTTCTCATGTGGACCCCACCAAGAGGCATGTGTGGACGCCACTTGGCTCTAATGTCCATATCAACCCCCTTTGTTCAAAAAAACTCAACGTCGAGTTTTGTAGAGTAAAAGGATCAACAACAATGGGGAGTTTGACCAGTATAACCATATACCAAATTCTCCAATAATCAGATTATGGTATAACCCTATCCTCTTGTGAGCATATGATATTGGAAAGATCTTATAGTACATGTCACTTGTCATCTGTTCAGGCTCATGAACTAGTAATGGAACCATGTCTTCACATGTCTTCATTTGATCTTCCACCTCTGGTATGACAAGAACCGGATCAACATTGTCTAAAACCATCACAGACTCTTGGGCTAGTATGTCTGCCAGAATTGAATGGATCTCGTCCTAGATTGAAGCTAGAACCTCATCAGATGGCTGGTCACAAACTGAGACAGTAATGGAATACTCATCTATGATCTTAACCGATTTCTTAAGTAACTCATCACGAGTTAGTTTAATACATTCCATATCAGTAGTTTCATCTCTAGTCTTTTCTTTAGTTTCTTAGATTTCCACCTTGGACTTTTCTTCCTCAACTTACAAATCAGCTTCTTGCACTATAATCTCATATTTAGAACAAGCAACCTCTTCACTTTTCTTTTGCTTCTCACATTAACACTTGTCAAGGAATGCTAGAATCTTATCTAACCGCTCTTAAATAACTTGTAGCAAACCAATAGATTTTAATTTGAAATCATAGTATATTCCCCAATCACAAATCCATAAAAAGTCAGTAGTTTTGTTGAAGGTAGCCTTCCTCTCATCCAACCATTTCCTCTCTAGTATCACTTGATGATCCTTTGAACTGGGCTCATACAAATAACACTCAACACTATCAATGTAGTCTCTTCCATTTCCAAATTGAATAGTAAAGAGACCATCCCTATGATCACAAAATGATCATGTCTCAGGATGTTTTGAAAGTCTCTCAGTCATAGCATAGGAAACATAGTTACATCATATTGGTCGCAAAGTATGACCACAATATGCTTTCCATGAGGGATAGTAAGGGGATACTTAATTATGAAAACCATTTACTTTTCCTAAACCTCAATAGCAGCAATCTTGGCTAAAAACGAGATCATTGCTAAGAATACCATTGATTACAAAAAAGAGTTGCGAGAAATTTTTGGGTTAATGAAATAGGCCCTCAAGAGTTCATAAAGGATTTAGAGTTGTTTCCAACAATTCCAGGGCTTTAGGATCCTTTCCAACATCAAGAGGATAAACACCCTAGACATCATTTCTCAAAACCTTAAGATTAGGCCCTTTTAAGAAATTTCAAGGTTTAGGCCCTCTTAAGAAATTTAAGGGATTAAGTCATTTTCCAAAATTTTAGGGTTTAAGGTCATTTCCAAAACCCTGGTTGAAAAATAGTCTTCTAAAATTTCTCCTTCAACATCAAAATAAGAGTAATATCTAAAGGAACCTAATTAGATAGGAACTAGTTAGAACATGGCTCTGATACCAAAATTGATACAGGACAACCAAGTGAAAGGTTGTCTAGAAACAAATGTAAAACCCAACAATTTTGAATCCAATAAAGGGTTGGTTATCTAGGGATTGATTAATATAATTAGGGATATTTCAAAACATCCAAATATGATCCAAAGAAAGCTAAAGAAGACAATACGAAATAAATAAGGGAGGTTTAGAAATAATAGATTTAAGGGAGAAAGAAAAGGGAATAGGGAAAAGTGCCAAAGGAAAATTCTGAAATTTTTTTGTTGACTGACAAAATTACCAAAATACCCCTATTGACGCATCAGAATTTTATGAAATTTTACAAGTGGATTCTGACATCTATAGGTGATCTGCATACCAAATTTGAGGTCATTATGAGTACAAGTATATGAAATCGATGTTTTACTATGTCAACAAGGTTCTTTAATGAAGAAAGCTAGTGTGCAACAAGGAAAATAAAGAAAAAAAGAAAACTGAATACAGTCATTATCAAGAAAGAAGAAGAGTAGAAAAGAAAAAGAAGAAAGAAAGAAAGAAAGAAAATGTACTTAGTGTGGATAATCACCAACCTCACAATCCCTTGGACATTGCCACCCTTGGTTTTCAAGCTAGGCACAATAAGTTGAAAGAAAGAGAAGTTTCACTCGCTAAGAGAAAACCTAGAAAATTTCATTCATCATAGCATAATCAAAATAATAAGGGGGCTTATAGTTAAAGAGCAACCCTTTAGTTTCCTTACAATTCACCCTCTAAAAACATTATTAAAAAAAAAAAAAAACCTCTCTAAAACATAAGAAAGAAGCATGTTAAATCATAAAAATAAACACTTATTAAAAAGATTATAATTTTAGAAACTAAAATTTCTAAGCCTCATTTTCATCACTTGCTGATATACCCTTAGTATTTTGGCCATAACTTCTCCAAATCACATCGGATTCTCAAAATCTTGGTCTCATTGGAAAAGTAATTGAATAACTTTTCAAATGGCACCAAAATCAGCCAAAAAGACAAGTTTTGATCTTAGAAAACTTGGGCTAAAAGTAACGGGATTACAACTTAAAACTACTAATGATAACAACTCAAATAAAGACTCTAACCAGCAACTTTGACTTCAAATAATGTGTCAATGATGTACCTCCATGTGCTTTCTCGTGTGGACTCCAACAACAGGCATGTGTGGACCTCACTTAGCTCTAATGTCCACATCACTCCGCTGTCAAGGCTTTCAACTGGATTGCCTCGCTTAGAAAGCAAAACACCATAGATATTCTTCAGAGGAGATGCCCCTATATGGCATTGTCCCCCTCAGTGTGTTGCCTTTGTGGGGTAAACAATGAAAATGGTAAACATCTTTTCATACAATACCCATTCACTGTTAGGGTGTGGAGTTTTTTTCTTGGTGGCCTCTCCTTATATTTCATGATGCCGGAATATATTCACAATGTTTTTTGTTAATATGGTGGCAGGGCTAGAGGGATGTGTGGTACAATTTCCTTTAAAGCTTTGTTGCATGGTGTTGTGTGGGGTATTTGGAAGGAAAGAAATAAGAGAATTTTTTAAGACAATAAGAGGGAGACTTGGGAGGTGATTGATTCTATTATCTGTAAGGTGCGTTCATGGCTGTTGATAAAGGAGTTCGGGGATTTTTCTTTGAATGAATTTTTAAAGGACTGGATTACTTGCATATTGATATTCGTGAGACCCGTTCTCAATAAGCCCAATGAATGGGTACCTCCTATGGTTGGGAAAGTTAAGGTTAATTTTGATGAAGTGTCCTTTAGTAATCCTAGGCCTACTAGATATGGTTGCATCTTGAGACATTCCAATGGCTGCATTATTCTTGCCAAGGGAGAGCCGATTGGCATTAGTGATGCTCTCCATGTGGAAATGATGGGCTTCCTTGAAGGCCTTTGTATTCTCAAGCAAAAAGATCTCATAGAGAGCTCAGTGGAAGGGAACTCCAAGACGGTCATCAGTTGGGGTGAAGGAAAGAAAGAGAGTTCATGGAAGTTGCATCATCTTATTTGTGAGGCTAGAGCTTAAGGCTGATTTGCATCATATTCCAACAGAACAAAATGCACTTGTGAATAAATTAGCTAAATGGAGTGTGACAGGGTGTTTTTATAGGGGACCATGTTTCAAGTTGTTAGTTTTCTTTGATTGCCCTTGGTTGGGATGTAGCTAGATGAGCCCTAGCCCCTACTTGTATATTTTGTATATTCTTCTCTTCTCTTTTTTTCTAATAAATGATCGTTATTCATAAAAATAAAAATTAAAAATTAAAAAGTATGTAATAGAATAGGATATCTTCTTGGGAATGGGAATGGAAAAGAACCGAGTTTTTAAGAGAAATAGCTACTAGCCTTAAGTTGTGTGTATTAGATTGAGTAGAGATCTGTTTTAACCCTAAACAAATAAACAAAAGACAGATTTGATAGATCTAGGGTGGCTAGCCGTTATGTTTATGCAGATTTTATCAAATCATCTATGAAGTTACTGAATGGGTTAGATGTTTTTACAATAAAGTACATGTTGGACTGCACTTTATATACTTTGGTAAATCAATTCTTATCAGAATAGCATGAAATTTAAAACATAAGACCCTTAAGCATGTTAGAATCTACCCTGAAATTTCAGAATTTTCTCATGCACGACGACCAGGGGTATTTTGGAAGTTTATGCCCAAAAATTCTAGAATTGACCTTCTGGGTTTCTTTTCCCTATTTTCTTCATCTTTTCCTATCTAAATTCTTTTTATTTCCCTAATTTGATTTTCTTTTTCCATTCTTATACTTTCTTAAAAATTTTGGCTACTTGGGTGTTTTTAAAGATCAATTCTTAATTGTTTAAAGTGTGTTCTTGCTTCCACCACTTTACTTGGTTTTATTTGAGATTCTTGGCTATCATCCTAGTATCCTACATCAATATTGGTATCAGAGCTAAGTTTCAATTGGTCCCTATCTAATTGGGTTCCTGCGGGTTTTGGTGATTATATTTTTAGCCTGGTTGAAGTTGGTTTTATCTAGCTAAAATCCCAGGAAACTTTAAATTCCATGACGACTTATGGCAATATATACCTGGATCCCAATACCTAGCAAAATTATAGGCGAAGGTTGAAGTGCAAATCAGAAAGTCAGATCAAAACTAAGCTCGCTAAAGTAAAAGCAGAAATATCACGTATGGATAGATCTTATTACCATACGGACGAACATCTCTATTTGATTTTCCAAAAGAAACGTGAGCTTCTTCAACACTACCTTCATGAACTGGAGAAGCAATGGTATGACTATAAAAGTGTTTTACTTAGTAATGTGCAAAAGAACATTGCTAAGATGGAAAAGATAAGAGGCTGAACGAGAAGAGATCAAAGCAAAATATAAGGCAAAACAAGCTCAAATTGCTACATCCTATTCAATTCCATATCAAAAGCCCGACCCCAAAAGCTATAAATATGTTCCATCTTTGCCATATGACTCCACGAATGAAGTCTGGAAGAAGCCTAGGACCAGGAAAAGAAAAGATCTAAGAGGTTGGGTTCGTGCAAAGACTTCATACTTAGTCTTCCACCATCAGCCATGACTTTGCCAAGATGCAAAAAGATTCTAATTTGATCCAAGGCAAGAATGCGCTACAAGTCAAAGAAGCGATCTAAGGAACGAATACAACCCAAGCAAGACGGTTCATACGAGAAGTCATTTATTCTAGGTCCTCCACCACATCTGTCACTTTTGTTGCAGACTCCTGACATAGTACCAAGTTGTGAAGGATGGTGGCCAATTCAAAATTCGAAGACGAATTTTTCCCCACCCTGGGAAAATGATGTGGATAACGAAAAGAGGCTCTTGTATGTTTCACCCCATAAGAGAGCCAAATTCAGGTTAATGTTTTATGTGGTTTAATTAGGGTCTTTTAAGGCGTGGGATAATCATGTTATAAGGCCTTTTGTGATATGGGTTGAATTGGGTTTTTTTGTAGGATAAGGGTATTTTTTTTTTAAAAGGCATTGTTGCCAAGGGAATTTTAGTAATTTTATTGAGTCAAAAGTTAAAGTGGGACCCACTTAAAGTGCTAGTCAAAATCCTCTAGAAAGGGCTTGATTTTTTGCTTAGAAAGTCAAAGTTTTAGCAGTTTTGAGTTTAAGAAAGTCTTAGGTAGCAAGTAACCTAGTAGTTTAAGAGTTTTTAATTTGGTTTCTTGTTATTTTCTTGAGTTTGTGGGCCTATATATAAGGCTACACGTTTTTGTAATAGTTAAACATGATGAATTAACGAAATTTGGTTTATTTGGTTAGGGTTTATCCTTTTTATTCTCCCAATTTCCCCTTCCCTTGGTGCACCCATTAGGCTCCCACTAGAGTTCTATCCCTAGCTTCTTCTCTCTTTCTTCTATCTTCTTCTCTTCACCTTCTTTTGATACTTAATTCTTCTTCATTCTACTTATTCTTATTCTTTCTCTCTCCATATCTTCCGTTACTTTGTTGTTTCCATATTCCCTAAATCTAAAGAATTCCAGGTACTGTTTGGAGATTCTAGACTGTAGAGGAAAAGCGTATAAACTAGGCTTTACAGAGCCTAGAATTAGCCAAATCGCACACCATAAATTGAAGTATTTCCCTCAAACCCCTCTTAATTCTCTCTTGTTTTCATCAAGTTTTACTCAAAGATTCTCTCACCAGTTTCTATGTTCTTACAATAAAGTATATGTTGGACTAAACTTTATATACTTTAGTAAATCAATTCTTATGAGAATAACATGAAATTTGAAGCAGAAGACCCTTCGGCTGTGTTTGATTCATGTCAACTTCCTAGTTTGCTTAAGAAAACTATCATTTTTTTCCTAGGAAATAGCATTTTCTAGCCGTCTAATTAGGTGGTAATACCACTTGGAAAACTGCTCTCGATAAGGGCACTTTCTATGGAAAGAATCATTCCCCTGTTTTATAACTATTTTGGTATTTTGACCAAAAATGGTCAAAATCGGCTACAATCCAAGGAATCCTCTTCAACGGTTAGTGCAACTTCGCTTGCTTATGCCATTTCCAGACATCAATGGATGGTGGTTCAAATGAATCTTCCTTCATAAGTTTTTAACAATTTTGTTCTTGAGTTTGTTAGCAAAAGGATATCAACTCTAACCCTTTTTTTTTAATTGTTTTTATAAGTTCAATTGCACCTTTGTTGGGCATTGCATCTCACACCCACCTTCTCTTATATGAACAGTAACGCATTTGGTGTGAGGCTAGAAGCTTGCGCCGCCACACTTGAACCCACGGCATGTCTGGGGTCCCTCCTGTGGGTGTTGGTGGGGGAGTTGCTTATGTTGTTAATAAGATGATGGAAATGTGGATTAAAGGTGGGTTTCTTGTCTTTTGCGAGGTTCATCATTCAAGAAGAAAGTGTTTTCCAAAGAGGACCTTATCGCCATCAAGATCCAAGCATTTTTCAAGGTGCGTCTTGTAGGTTATCCGTGGCACTTTGTTATGCCCTGTAGAATTCTAAATCTCTTCAAAATTACTAAACATCTTACTGTTGGGTATCCGAAAACCAACCCCAAAATTGACAGTCAAGACAAGCATCTCGAGTTTTTACTGAAAGGATTACAATCAGATTCCAACCTAGTTTTCCGAGTTGCTTTCTTTCTAATACGAATTCCATGAACCAAACAAAGCCTTAAGCACATCAAAATCTATCCTGAAATTTTAGAATTTTCTAATGCACGACCAGAGGTATTTTGGTAATTTCGAGTTTTTACTAAAAAATTATATAATTTCCCTTTTGGGTTTCTTTTCCCTATTTCCTTCCTCCTTTCCTATCTAAATTATTTTCCTTTCCCCTATTTGATTCTCTTCTTTTATTCTTGTACTTTCTTAAAAAATTTGGAAACTTGGGTGTTTTTAAAGATCAGTCCTTAGTTGTTTAAAGTGTGTCCTTACTTCTACCACTTGGTTTTATTTGTAACTCTTCACTATCATCTGATGCGAACAACATCATACGACTTATTTATATACCCCCACATAAGAGGGCATGATTTAAATTTACATATCATGTGGGCTCAATTCAAATTTTGGTAATTTTGTAATAAGGTCAATAGTACCATGGTTAGCTTAGTTTTTTGGGGTTTTCAGTTGTAATTCCATTTTTCACTTTGGACCCAATTTTTCTATGGCCAAAACTTGACATTTTGGCTTGATTTTGGTGTCATTAGATAAGGTTATTCAGTTACCTTTCTAACAAGATCAAGATTACACAAATCTAAGGTGATTTAGGAAAGTTATGACCAAATTACCAAGGGGGTGTCAATAAAAATGGGCATAGTGTTTTTTTATAAAATCTTAAATTTTAGTAGTTTTAATTTTTAGGAAAATAAGTTTTTAGAAATTTATGTTATCGAAAACTTGGTTAGCAAGTTTAGGATTTTTAGAAAGTTTTGTGAAGAATATTTTAAGAGATTGTTTGAGATCTTGTGGGGCCCAATAACTTGGCCAACAAGCTAAATATTGTTCTAACCAAGATTCCCTTTTTTTAGAAGTCTTATTATTTGGAAAGTTTATTTTGTTAAAGGATCTTGAGTCTAGGATTTTATTTTATTTTATTTTCTATGTAATGCCTATTTAAATGCCACATTAGATCAATGAAAATCAGTTGAAGATGAATATTTGAAAAGAAATCACATGTGTGTTGAAGTGGGTGTGGTATCTTAAGCTCTTTCAACCCCTCACATGAGGTGAGCATTCTACCCTCTTTTTTTCTCTTATACTTTCTTATTTTCTCTCTCCTCTATTATCTCATGTTTCTTTAATTTTCATATTTACTTGATTTCTAAATGACATTTGTAGTTTATCCCTAATTGTTGTGGGATCCTTTAAAAAAAAGTATTCTACATCAAATTTGGTATTAGAGCCAAGTTTCCTTTGATTCAACAACATAATTAGTTTTTTGTTTTAGGGTTCTTTCAAGAGGCCTAAAATTTATTTAGGGCCTATTTTAGGTGTATAAAATATTTTAGGGTATACCCTAACATTCTTGAACTTCGCCAAAGTCTTTTTTCAAATAATATTATGGTTACCCTATTATTCTTTTAGGGTTTCTGAAAGGGTTTTTCCTACCCTAAAATTTATGAACATCCTAAATTTTTGGTAGAAGTCTTCAAACATCACGATTCACACTACAGCTACGTTGTCTACTATTGTGGATGAGTATTCAACAGTGATTCAGGCTACAATACAGGTTTTAGCCCAGTTGACGGTTAGAGTTATTATTTTAGAAACCAAGATGGATTCCCAATTTGAGCAACGTACGGTGACGATCAAATCTTTGGAAAAAAAGCCCATGCAATTAGCAGGTTCATGTGACTCTACACTAGGCTCAAGTCAATAAGTGAAGATTCTCTTTCAGAATGTTTCATTTACTGTGCAACGTGAGACAATGTCCCCCAGACAAAAGCTAGAGCACAGAGCGATGACTCCACATACCCCCACACAACTTGCGGTTGATAGACATATTAGAGTAGATGTGTCCGGGATCGTTGGATGGGCAGAAAAGTGTGCACAACTTGTCAAATCCACTACAGTTCGTGATATGTTGTAAGAAGACAAGGTCAAGAACAAGCAAAATACATCAACTGAAGATTCATTTATTCCTCCAGTTGACCCACTAATTGAAGATAGAGTGGAAGATTAGGAAGAACAATTAGAAGGGATCAATTTGCAGTCTGAGAAATCAAACTTGTTTCAAGAATCGATGTTGCATTCCTTTTGATGAATTCAAGATTGTTGTCCTTACAAGTTGAATACCCTCAACTTGAAGTATAAATCCTCGAATTTGAGCCCACCACAATAATTTCGTGGTTGAACTTCTTCAAACCAAGGAGTATGATGTAGGAGCATACCATGTCAACAAGAAGAAGTTAGGGGACCATGGATAGTCCTCTTTATCAAGTCTAGTAGAGTAGTTTATTTTCCTATTATTTTATTATTTTAGAAGCGTTAATTAGTGCTAATTTTATATAAGGCCAATAGTATCATGGTTAATAAAGTTTTTAGTTGTAATCCCGTTTTTCACTTTGGACCCAATTTTTCTATGGCTAAAAATTGATTTTTTTTGTTGTTGCTTATTTTGGTGTTATTAAATAGGTTATTCAATTACTTTTCCAATGAGACCAAGATTGCAAAAAAGGTTATTTAATTACCTTTCCAATGAGACCAAGATTGCGAAAATCCAAGGTGATTTGGGAAAGTTATGACCAAATTACTAACAAATGGTCACAAAAAACGGGAATAGTGTTCTTTAGAAAGTCTTAAGTTTAAATTTTTAGGAAAATAAGTTTTTAGAAAGTTTCATATTTTTAGAAAACTTGGCTAACAAGTTTAGAATTTTATGAAGTTTTTAATGTTTATAAGTTTCCAATTGCTTAAGGTTGTAAACCTATTTAAAAGCACACCCCCCCCCCCAATAATTTGAAAGTGAAGAATAAACAAGTTTTTGAAGATTTTGGTATTCTCAAAGTGTGGCTATAGTCATGTTCTCATTCTCCAAGGTTGATGTCACTCATGGCTCCCCTTTCTCTTCTTCTTCCATAAGTGTAGCCACAAGCTCTCTCTCTCCTTCAAGGTATATCTTTATTCTTTTTCTTTATCTCTTAGTTTCTTCCTAACTTTATCTTTCTTTTTATACTATTCTCTTCTCATTTTTTCTATCAGATTCTTTCTTTTTCTCCTTCTTCCTTCTCTTGAAAGTTGAAACCTCTATTAAAGAACCTTAACTTTTTTTAAAATTTTTTTGATTTAACCCATCATATCTTATTAGAATTTTATGAAATTTTAACTGTAGCACCTTGGAATACGCTATAAATGGCCACAAAATTTTCAGAATTTTTTGATACATCAGAAGGGCATTTTGGTAATTATATGATTTTCTATCTAAAATTACAAAAATACCATTTTTTGCTCTTTTTCCTTCTTTTCTTATTTTTATTCTATATTCTTCTAAACTCTATATATGTGATTTTATCATCTATTTTCTCTTATTCTGGGGCTACTTGAAGCACTAATTTCAATTCTTGATTTATTTTGCTTCTGCATTTTAAATCTAACCATTGTTTGACGGTTTTGGAATTACTCTACATCAATTTGTGGTATCTTCTCCCTTATATTGCATCAGAAAATCATCAACCTAAGCCTTGTTTAGGCAAACAAAGAGAAAAATATAGATACCTTTTAAGGAAATCATCAACCTCATGTCCCTTGAAAATCACCAACTAAGGTCTCCAATCTTGACACCATAGCTTGGAGAAGAGATAATTATTTCCACTCTTGTAGAGAAAAAACAAGCATTTTTTTTCCAATCAACTTCATTGTAAAATTATGAAGAGAGTTGCCTTTAAATAAGCTTACAAGCTTAAAGAATTAGAAACTCGCTAGCTAAGTTTTCTAAAACATAAAACTAAAGAATTCACTTTCCTAGAATTAAAACAACTAAAACTTAAATTTTATTTTAAAAAAAAACACTATTCCCATTTTTACTGACACCCCCTGGTAATTTGGTCATCTTTTCCAAATTACATCGGATTTACACAATTTTGGTCTCGTTAGAAATGATTGAATAATCTATCTAGTGACACCAAAATCAAGCCAAAAGGGCAAGTTTTGCCTTTCGAAAAAGTGGGATAAATATAAAAAAACGGGACTACTCTAAAAAAACAATCTTGACACTATTGGCTTTATTACATGGACACATAAAATAATTGTTGCCCTCTTATAAGACCCTTATTAAACCACATAACATTGCATCTTCCATAAATTGCTCAATGCGTGGACCCCACCAAAGCCAAGTATGGGTCCCATTTTGCTCTAATGTCCGCATCAACTCACACAAAACTTTAATGATTGTAACAAAATTAATGCGGGGGCATTTTCACACTGAGTGGGACAGCCTGTGGGAGATGGCGGCACACTCGCGGTGGGGCGACCCGTGAAACACGGATGACTTGTGACTGAGGGCCTGGCCTAACCTGGGCTATAAGATAAAGGGATTGATTCACCTCCCTTTATTAGTTCGAGCTTTTAGAACAAATGGTGAATCATCCTTCATCAAAGTGGTATCAAAGCAGGAAGTCTTGTATTCAAAACTCCTCAACGGGGGTGATTAATGCTGGGGCATTTTTACACCGAGCTTAAGTGAGGTAGCCTGTGGGAGACGGGTGCACATTCAGGGTGGGGGCGACCCGTGAGAGACGGGTGCCTTGTGTGAGGCGGGACCCACAAAGAATGGGTCTACCAAAGGCCTGCCTAACCAGGGCTATAAGAAAAAGGGATTGATTTGCCTCCCTCTATCAGTTCGAGTTTTTAGAGCAAGTAGTGAGTTTCCTTGCATCAAGAATGATCTTGAAACACACAACCAAACCCTATTTGACCCAAGATTTCTTTTGGAAGCACCATCAAAATTCAACTTTAAACACCCAGGAGGAGGAGAAATCTAAGCTAACACTACTTTGCATCTCAAAGGCGGAACCCATGTTAAGGAAGAAACCCAATCCTTCAGGAAGAGGGATAGAGGAAACACCTTAAACTCCTTGATTACCAACAACCAACTGCCCACCTCTCTTATAATAGCATTAGTCACTTCGTTTGGAGATCGAAATTTGTCTTCAAAGACTAAGATTTCTCTCCCTCCATATGCCCCAAACCACACTTTAAAGAAGGCAGTCCCAAAAGACTTTACCACAAATCCCAATACCTCCACAGTACCATCGGCAAACGAAATGCTCGAGACCTTCTAGTCAAATTCGAGCACGCCCTGTCAAAGATGAGAAATGATCCCAAATAGCTTGAGAGAATTTGTAACGGATAAAAATGTTATTTGTGGATTCTCCTTCTGACTTACAAAGAATACACTAATTTGGAGAAAGAGCCATTTGGGGCCTTCACCTTTGGATGAGATCCATGGTATTAATGGGGTTAAGTGCAGCTGTCCATAAGAAAGCTTTAACTCTGGAGGTTTGAGGATTCCAGATCCTTGTGAAGGGGAAGCTAGGATCAAGATGATTAGAAGGAAGCAAGGCCTTGAAAAAAGATTTACACAAGAATTTGCCGAAGGACTCAAGGATCCAAATCATTGAGAGATATAAACATCTTCAAGGCTTGAGAGCAATGGAGCTAACATATCAACTTCCCCTTCATAAAGATCCCTAGAAAAAGTTGAATTCCAAGATCTTGTTTTCCTTGATCTCCTACATCAAAGAATAGAATAAACAATGAATCCTTTCACGAGAGCTTACGTGTAGCACCAATTGGTGAAGAGATGAGGGCAAGTCGACTGACATGGTTCAGTCATTTGCAATGTAGATCAATGACTGCACCTTAGAGGAGTGAGATAGTGCAAGTTGAAAGTGTTAGAAAGACGAGAAAAAACCAAAATTGTCTTGGATCAAAGTAGTAAGGAAAGACATGGGTGCTTGTGATTTAATGAAAAATATGGCCCTAAATACGCCTCGAATTTGGTGTGACCCCCTTAGGTCAGACTGGCATAAGGAGCCGACACATCAGTGCTGAAAAAGTGATTTACACTTTTTGGGGGATGTTTTTCACTTTTTAGTGCTGATGTGTTGGCCCCTGATGCCAGGCTGACCTAGGGGGTCGTATCTAATCCTTAGGAGGGTGGAATACTGGAACAGGATTTGTGTAGCTTTGTTGTTGCTGTTAAATGTGCAATTTGAAGTTTGACATTTTGAGATACTGGAATTGAATAGTTCAGCTTCCAAATGAAACACATACACAGGATGACATCATCATACACTTGTTGTTACCGCTGTAATTAACTTTTTCCAGCACAGAAGCTACTTGAAGATATCGAACTAATCAGAAAACCAAAAAGGTAGGAAACACAAGAGAAAAATCTCAAACAGAATTAATGACCATGTGTTCCTTCCATTTACTTATCAATCCAAGACAAAGCATTTCATGTCATAGAAAGCAGAAACCATAACTAATCCAAAAATTCAACAAAAACTTTAAACTGCCAATATCAAAACCAGAATTACACCAACGCAAATAAGCCCTAATTTTTCATCTATCGTACCAAGGACCATAGATCTCGAAACAACTAAAGAAAGCGAAATATCCAGCAACGAAATCACAAAATAAATGATAAAATAGGGGAAGAAAATCAACAATACACAATAGATCGAAGCGCTTACCACCATAACGCAAAGCAGCAATCTGCACATAAGAAATGCATAAGATAATCTCGATCAGATATCAAATGACAAAGTCAATACAAAGAATTTTTTTTTCAAAAAGAAAAAAAAAATCAAAAATCTCCAAAGACTTACAAGGAGTATCAGCTTTAATGGTGTTCATGAGATCTGTATGCCAGAGATTACGGTAATTCTGGCGGACCTTCATCTTATCCAAATACTCCTGCGACGCCATGGCCGTACGCACTCGCGCAGGCGACTGAAGAAGGAATTTCAGAGAACAAAAACCCTAACCAGAGATCTCAGCAGGTGTAGCTTCGAGACGAAGGGGTAAACCCCCCCCCCCCTCACGCGCGAAGCGATGTGAAAGCTAACCACACCAGCGAGGAGGACGTTGAAGTTGAAGTGAAGACATTGTAACTGATATATTGTCAGTTAAATGTAAATTAATAAGATAAGAAATCGATGTAAGCCGTTGGATATAAAAGACTAAATTATAATGATTACAGTCAGAATATCCAACGGTTTCTGTTGAAGAATTGGAATATTGTTTATGGCTTCGTGATACGATATAGTTGGACCTTGGAACTTTTGACGAAAGGGAATATTGTCTGCGGTCCGACGTGGACTCCATTATGTGATTTTTAAACACGGATCAAGCGAAAATGGCGAAGCCAATAGGAAAAGGATTGAAACTTTTACATTCACTTTCTTTCGATTGATCAGGCAAATTAAAGAGAAGAAGACAAAATAGACCATGTTACAAATGTTCTATTCAGGGTTTTGTATGTTCTACCGTGTCTTTAATGGTTGGGTGTATAGAGCTAAAACTGTAAAAACAGTTTTCAAATAAAAAGGTACCCATAAAAAATAGGTCTCTGATTTGGTGTGACCCTTAATGAACAAATAAGGTCCATCCGGCACAGGAGCGGATACATCAGTCACAAAAAAGTGATTTATACTTTTTGATGCTGATGAGTCCTGCCCCTAATGTCAATCCTACGTTAGGGTGACCAGTCCTCCTGAAATTGTGAAATGCAATGAATGATTGAGGGCGAGGAAGGGAAGGGAGAATTATCTATGTTCTTGAAATGGTAATGTATTTTTTATCGGAAGCGACTTTGAATGAATGACTAAGTAGTCCGATAATGATAAGTAGGGCATTCATGTCAGGTACTTTGTATTAGGTAAATTCGATCTATTACTTTCTCTTGCAGGCGAGCGTCATTTAGGTATTTAGGTATTGATTGATACAACACAAGATTGCCGAATGAGACTTCCTCCTTGTTGAATAAAATTATAGAGCATAAGGTAATCCTACCAAATCCTTTTAAGGATAAAAATATGTCCTAGATTTGGTGAAACCACTAAAATCATCCTAAGGTGAGATTGACATTAGGGAACGACACATGAGCTCTGAAAAAGTGATTTAAACTTTTTGGGGATGCTTTTCATTTTTTGGTGCTGATGTGGTGACCTCTTATGTTGGTCTTATCTTAGGCGGAGCTCATGTGGTCTCACTAAATCCACAGGGATAAAAATAGGAGAGGCTATTAGCATCCCCAAAATTGATCACCACACCCCCATTTTAAGACTTTTCAAAATTCCATCCCATACCCCTCCATGAAATGACTTACTTACTCATTTTAACAAAAAACCCAAAAAATCAAATTGCTCTCCTCAGCCCCCCCCTCGT
>JAOXJP010132655.1:0-13559 GCA_025762735.1 Platanus orientalis | reverse complement strand
TATATATATATAATAATGATTACAATACTATAATAAAATGCAAAATCAACTGAACACTCATATTCAAATATTTCAAATGCTGTTTTTTAATTCTTTTTCATCAGTCTTCCATGGGATGGAATCGGACCATTGTGGAGGCAAAATTGCTTCCATTCATCTTGATTTCTACAATGAGATTTCTAGTCTTTCCTTCGCTCTACTATTTACACGGCGAGAATTTGAGGAAGTAGGCAAATATTTCATTCAGAGAACTCCGAACAAATCTTCGGTGGCCAACATTGGTGTAACCAATGTGTCACAAGACCACGACATGACACATGGTCCTAATAGGTTTAAAAGCGTAAAAAAAAGTGCATATTTCAAAAAGTAGGTGTTCAAAAATTCAAAAAACACATCACATGTTGTTATACGCGTCATATATTGATTACACCAATTTTGGACACTGGAGATCATTTCGGGGTTTTGCCGTATTGAAGTTTGAAAGTCTAAAGAGGACATTTGAGTTTGATTTTTCTCTGAACGAACCGGTCGCTGCTGAGAAGTCCATAAAGGTCAGGTCACTTGGAAGTACCTACACGAACAGTTGGCTTCTCCCTTATAAAGACCTCATAGCTGCGTTCTGTCTCCGCAAATTTTACACAAATGGGTACAAGAAGAAGTTCATTGTTCTTCTTTTCCGTTCTGTTTCTCAGCTTGTCTCTCAACACCCATCTCTCTTTTGGAGCTACCACCATTTTTGCAGGGAAATCTATTTCTGGAGACCAGACCATAATCTCTGAAGTAGATGGGAACTTTGAACTGGGTTTCTTCCATCCAGGTAATAAATCTCACAACTACTACATAGGCATCTGGTACCGAAAAATCTCGGTTCAGACCATAGTTTGGGTAGCAAACAGAGATAAACCCATCTCCGATAAATATTCTTCAGAATTGAAGCTATTACAAGATGGAAATCTAGTCCTCTTCGACGAGTCCAAAACCACAATTTGGTCCACAAATTTGACCTCAAAGACCTCGAATTCTACCGAGGCAGTGCTGCTTAGCTCTGGAAATCTTGTTTTGAGAGATGGGTCGAATTCATCTGCTTCAATTTGGGAGAGCTTTGATTACCCAACTGATACATGGCTGCCCGGCGGAAAGGTTGGATTGAATAAAATCACCAACGAAACGCAGCTCCTTACGTCATGGAGAAATTCGGAGGATCCCTCTCCCGGGATCTTCTCTCTCGAGATAGACCCTGGTGGAAGTAGTCAGTATTTTATTCGGTGGAACAGGTCTGAAACGTACTGGAGTAGTGGGACTTGGAATGGGCATATTTTCGGTTTGGTTCCTGAGATGAGATTAAACTATATCTACAATTTTACCTATGTTTCCAACGAGAACGAGTCCTATTTCTTTTATACTGTCTACAATACTTCTATCATTTCTAGATTTGTGATGGATTTGTCAGGGCAGATCAAGCAATTGTCGTGGTTGGAGGGCGTTGGGTGGAATTTATTCTGGTCTCAACCGAGAGAGCAATGTGAGGTTCATGCTCTTTGCGGGGCTTTCGGTACTTGCAATCAGAAAGCCATGCCCTTTTGTGGATGTTTGCAAGGTTTCTATCCGCGCTTTGCAAGAAATTATTTGAATCTGAGCGATTGGTCTGGTGGCTGTGAGAGGAGAAGCCCTTTGCAATGTGTCAATAATTCGTCTGTTAATGGAAAGAAGGATGGATTCTTCCGGATGCCCAACATGAAAGTGCCCATAAATCCACAATCTTTGGCAATTGGGAGCGCAGAAGCATGCGCATTGGCTTGCTTGAACAATTGTTCCTGCACTGCTTATGCTTATAGCAATGGTTGGTGTTCAGTATGGGATGGAGATCTGATAAATCTGCAACAACTCTCAGATGGTGACAGTGGTGGAAAAGATCTCTATCTCAAACTTGCTGCTTCCGAACTCTGGAATTCCAGAGGTCAGATTAAGGGGTCAGTTAATGTTGCTCTTGTGGGTGCCATTGCCGGGGTTATAGCCCTCTTGGGCCTTGCGCTGGTGCTATTCTGGAGATGGCGGAGAAGGGCATTTGTTGGACCTTCAGAGGCAGTTGAGGGTTCTTTGGTTCCATTTGGGTACAGAAACTTACAAATTGCGACCAAGAATTTCTCAGAGAAGTTGGGGGGAGGAGGATTTGGTTCTGTTTTTAAAGGGACATTGTCGAATTCAACTACCATAGCTGTGAAGAAGCTTCAAAGCCCCAGTCAAGGAGAGAAACAATTCCGAACAGAAGTGAGCACGCTCGGATTGATTCAGCATGTTAATCTCATTCGCCTTCGTGGGTTCTGCTCCGAAGGTACTAATAGGTTGCTGGTCTATGATTACATGCCAAAGGGCTCTTTAGATTTCCTTCTGTTTCGTGAAAGAAAGGATTCATGGATATTAGACTGGAAAACGAGATATCAAATTGCACTTGGAACGGCTAGGGGATTAGCTTATTTACATGAAAAATGTAGAGACTGCATCATACACTGCGACATCAAGCCGGGAAACATACTCTTAGATGCTGAATTATGTCCGAAGGTGGCAGATTTTGGTCTGGCAAAGCTTGTTGGCCGAGAATTCAGTCGTGTTCTCACAACCATGAGAGGGACCAGAGGATATCTTGCACCAGAGTGGATTTCAGGAGTGGCCGTCACGGCCAAAGCTGATGTTTACAGCTACGGTATGATGCTTTTTGAAATTATATCGGGGAGGAGAAACTTGGAGCAATCCAAGGATGGGAAAGTTGGGTTCTTCCCTACTTGGGCTGCAAGCAAAATAACCAATGGCGAAGACATCCTTGGCCTTCTGGACCACAGGCTAGGGGGTAATGCCAATGTGGAAGAACTTGCTAGAGCTTGTGGAGTTGCATGCTGGTGCATCCAAGATTACGAAGCTCATAGGCCGTCGATGGGGCAGGTGGTTCAGGTACTTGAAGGGGTCCTGGAGGTAAACCCTCCTCCAATCCCAAGATCTCTCGAAATTCTTGTGGAGAACCAAGAGCACATGGTTTTCTTATCGTAGTCTTCCTCAATCCAGAGTTCAGGAGCACCTAGTAACTAACTCCGGTGCTTCCACTCAGGCCAAGATTACCACGTAATCTACAAGTTCAATGTCGTGAATGTAGGGAAATAAATATAAGAGTATTATGAAATGAAGATGTGATAAGCATTAGATTTGACTCAATTAGGTAAGATTAGATTTGCTTGGTTTCTATCTTTATGCATGTAGTAGTCTATTGGTCTTAGATTTACATTTAAGACCCTCCTGTTTGAATAATCATGCATCAAAGCCTTTGCTTTCTTTCATCTCAATTACATAGCTAGCTATATTGCTTGCTATTAGTGAAGCTACTAGTTCTTCCATTAGTTGGAACTTTCCTTTTCTATTTCAATTATTTGTCCGACACTTGCCCAACAAATATATAGAGTTTGGGTTCTGAGGCAGCAAACGGTGCACCTTTATTTATTTAGATAAAGAGCTTGAAAGCCCTCAACTGACTAATATATATGGGGTGCAAAAGTAGCCTTAATAGAAGGAAAGGAGATCCATAAAGCTACACATCATATCACCGTGTATTATATGAGGGAGGATTGTGTCGGCCTCCCTTAAAAACGCTAACCTCCGTTGGGCGTCAGGGGGTGGACACATCAGCTCCGAAAAGTGATTTACACTGGGGGGGCATATCCCTTTTAGGTGCTGATGTGTCTACCTCCTGATGCCCAGCGGAGGTTTGCGTCTTTAAGGGAGGAGGACACAATCCTCCTCGGTATTATATCTATAAACTATAATAACTGATTAGGTATGCAGTTGTTGGGTATATATCTATTGGATTTGTGTGCAATCCAATGGCACAGATTAAAAGGGATAATTAGAGGTAGCATATGAAAAATGATTGTCTGTCAGCTAAAACCTCAATCGATATGCCACAGATTGACACATGATGTATTTTTGAATTTGGTGTCTCTTTCCCAACACTTGCATTTTCAACTGAACGCTTTTTTGACAATTTTAACTTCTAAGATACCACGTATCAGCTTATAGTTCATCATTGATTCATCACATAACATTTGTTTCATATCTAATTAGGATTGTCCTTATATTGTACAAAAAAAAAAAAAAGGACATGAGACAACTCTCTATATAAGAGAGTTTATCAAAACATAATGGAATACGATTTTTTTCTTCTCAAAAGTGTTTTCTCTTTGAATGAAGTAAAGAAAAAGGGTTTCTTCAAGTTGAGGAATAGGGTTCTCCGGGTGTGATAGAAGTGGAGAAGATGCGTTTTTTTTTTCCCTTTCTCTATAAGGTATAGGGAAGTGAGGGGGAAGCATGTAATAGGGTTAAGGGTTTAGGGAACAACATAAAATCTTTGTCTTGTGTGCGATTGTTGGTTTCTTTTCTACTATGTTATTATTTATGGCATAGATTAGTGTGGTTTAAGCTTATATCTCATCACATGGAATATCAAGGTTGTTTCTGCAGTACCAACAATTGGTATCAAAGATTTGGTTCGTATTTGGGAAGAAAAGGAAGAAATCGGTAAGTAAAAAAAAATTTATTATTCAAATGGTTATTTTCTAAAAAATTTTGGTTGATTCACAATGAAATTGAAAGTTTCAATTATTTAGTTCATTGTAAAGAAATTTGATGGAAATGAAAGTTTCACTCTTTTGCAAAGAAAGGTGAAGAATTCGTTAGTACAACAGGGTTTGTATGAGGCATTACAGAGAAAGAAATGAAAGTCCAAAAAGATGAATGATGATGATGATTGGCAAGACATAAATATGATGACAATTAGTACAATTCATCAATGTCTTACGGATAACATATTGTTTAATGTTATAGTTGAGCACAGTTTTTATGGAAAAAGTTAGAAAAACTATACATGGGAAAGAGTCTTACCAACAAATTATATCCAAAGTAACAATTTTACTGACTAAAGATAAAAACAATCAGCACAATTCATCTATGTCTTGTGATTAAAGTATTGTTTAATGTTATGACAGACATTGGTTTTATGGGAGTCTCATCAATAAATTATATTTAGGGCAACAAGGTTATGTCCAATGGTTGTTTGTAGTGATAGCAAGCATGCTATGATTCAGCTTTGAGGTGGAGATGTATTTCATGGATTTATATGGTACATATTTCATTAAGAATAACAATTCCAAATTTTATGTAGGGTGGTTCCAAAATGTGGGCTATGGTAGAATGTGATGCACTTGTCACAAGTTCTATATTTTGGCAAAGATGCAGGTGGAGCAGACTACAACAGTATGTATTCAAGGTGGCTATGAAACAAGTCATGGTGGAGATTGTTGGATTTGTCTTGGTTTCTTAACTGTTCATTTTGTGTACAATCCAATAATAGAGATTAAAAGGGCTAATTAGAGATAGTATCTAATCAGGATTGATTAAAAGGGCTAATTAGAGGTAGTATCTAATTAGGATTGTCCTTTTTTTGTATAAAAATGAATAGGAATTTGAACCAATTCGCTACATAAGAGAGCTTCTCAAAGCATAGTGGAATCTGGTTTTTCTTCTTAAATGAAGCAAAGAAAAAGGGTTTCTTTAAGTTAAATAATAGAGTTCTTATTCGGGTTGTGAGAGAAGGTGAGGAGGGGTTTTCCATGAGGTTCAAAGAAGTGAGGGAGAAAGGTATAGCATGATTAAAGGCTTGGTTCTAGGGTAAGAGCTTTATTAATTAATTGAAGTAGAATCACTTGAATCCATATTCGCCTTAAGTGGACCGAATATGAATCGTATCCAAATAAAAATCATGTCCATTTGTAGCCTTGATAGAATTCTATGTTCTACCAAGCCTAACTCTGAACTATGGGTTAGATCCACTGAGGCTGCTAAAGCTTTGTGCATGCAATCATGGTGGCAACTAGTTTAAGAGTCGGGTTAGAACATCTAATCAAAGCAGACTTGACGAGAATCAACATCCTTACCTGATTCAAAAAATTGAAGACTACATTTGTTTTTAAGAATCACATGAAATGAATGAAAACAACAAACCAATCAATTGAACCGGGTGAACCATATTTGTACTGGGTTGAACCACAGACTGTCCCCTCATCGGTTGGGTGTTTGGGCCAATTTTCAAAACTTGGTATGCGAAAATAAAGAGCTAGGAATTCCATCAAAGGATAAAAGAAATAATTGGGTTTTATAAGGGTCAAGGTGTGTTACTTTTCAGGACACAAGTCTTAATAGACTTTAAGGCAGTGTTTGATTTAGATTATGAGAATTGACTTTGGGTTTCAAAATGGTGTTTGGTTGAAATTTTGAAAATTGATTATTGATAATTGGTAGCCGTTTATTGGCATAATAAAAAATGGGTAGGTATTCGATTTTTTGATTTTCTTAAGGTGCACAAAATCAAAGGAAAATTGATTATATGATTTTGTGGGTGTTTTAGCGGAATGAACTCTCTCTCAACTTCAAAAAAAAAAAAAAAAAATTCTCAAGCTTATGACTTTAACTAGAACTCTCTACAATTAGGGCTTGGATCTCTCTTGTCTTCGAGGTGTCTACAATTAAGGTTTCACATGTATGCCCTTCCCCTCCCTCTCTCTCTCTCTCTCTCTCTCTCTCTCTCTCTCTCAATCCACACTGTATATGTTATGATGAAACCAACTAAAAGTATGACATAGTTGGGTTATAAATTGGATATAGTTTTCACCGAGATATCGAGTTTTGAAATTGCTCTAAAGTTATCCTAGAGGGGGGCTGAATAGAATATCTAAAATTATCTTGCCCCTTTTGCAAACCTTGGAATTGATTTTTATGTTTTTAACTTAACCCAAGTGTGTGTGTATGTGCTACAACGTGTCTACTTAAATATTTTGTTAAACAAGCAATGTGCTAGAGTAGTAAAGAGCATCAAAGTAAAGAGACAAGTAATCACACACAATCCATAACAAGAGTTTTATAGTGGTTTGGTACTAGGGCCTATGTTCACTCTTCTAAAGTTCATCACCGAGTTTAGGTATATTTTATTTAGGTACGATTCTAACCTAGGTTAATATACAAAAACCTAACTACTTACTCACAAACAAGCTAAACAACAACACTTGGTGTCTCCGGCGAGTCTGAATTACTTCTGGTGCCTTTGACGGAGGTAGTCAAGTTGTCGGTGTTTCCGGCAGAAGCAAAACAAACATAATAGTAAAGATGAATGCAAAGTAAAACAAATATTATCACAAGATGGTTGATGTTACTGGTATGAGTTTCTTTTTGGGAAAGTTTCACCAAAAGTTCTCCTCAATAGTAGTAGAGTGGTATTCAAGAGGAGAGAAAGAAAGAGTGATTCTTGTGTGAGATGTTAGCTATTCAAGCTCAAAACTAGTAGAATAATGAAGTTTTTCTCAGTAAATGAGACTCTTAATTTGGTAAACTTTTTAACATTCTCTAGGTTGCTTGAAGTGTTGGAAATATTTGCCCTAAAGGGAAAAGTTCTTTTTTATAGTGGTGAGAAGCACCCACAATCTTTGGATTGAAATATTTTAAAACGGGCATTTTTTAGAGCCTTAGATTTCAAAAAACGGGGTTTAAGTTTTGAAAATCTCACATTGAAATTCATGTTTTTATTTTTTTTATACCAAATATACCCTCATAATCGATTGTGAGATTGTTGATCGATCACGACTTGTGATCGATCAAGGATCTTGTGATCAATCTTAAGTCATGCTTAGGCTTGTGATTGATTGCGAAATCCCTGATCGATCACAAGTCTGGGAGTCAAGCCATGATCTATCTAGCAATCAATTGTGGGTGATGGGGCCTAGTTCTCAGGAGTCTCAGATCTGGACCTAGATCTGAGTTGTGATAGATCACGAGATCCCTGATCGATCACGACAACAAGATCCTGAGACCTTGGTTTGGGTGCTCTAGAGGGCTTATCCTTCGGCTTTCTTTATTTGGGTTTTGTGAGAGACCTACCACCATTCATTTTAAGGTCTTAAAATGTTATGCAATGCATGCTCTATACCTTTATTGGTGAGGTAAATCTGAGGTAGTCTCCAGTCTCTTCTTCAAGTCTTTGGTCCTCCTTGTCTTCATGTCTTAAACTTGTGAAAGCACATGACACTTACAAGACATAGACCACTACTTGGTTTTTCCATGGGATTGACATACATCAACAACAACAATACAAATTCTTATTTCACACATTAATCCAGATGGAAAGTTTAGTCCTCAATTATTCCCTTAGGACCAAAAGGGACTAGTCCTCACATAATTCCCCTAGGACAATGGCTTGACCATTCATTAACCCTAAGGGAATGATCTAATCATTGTACAATCCCCACGAGAAGGATCTAACTATTGATTAAGTCCAAGGGAAGGGCCTGATCATTGTACTATTCCTAAGGGAAGGGCCTGACCATTGATTAAGCACAAGGGAAGGGACTGACCATTGATTTACCCTAAGGGAAGGGCATGAAATCACAAATCCAAATATATACATATTCAATCAAAACTTTCAACAAATAATCGAGATACAATCCATAAGCTTTCGGAATATGAAGATATATGTCTACAAAATTCCATGATTTAAATCTTTAGAACAATTGCCAATGGATGCAAAACATGACATTCAAATGCCTGAAAACACAAGATGCTGATCCCATCTATAGAGCATCTAAGGAACTATGGAATTCAAAATATTTTCAATTCAAATATTAATAAGGAATAGAGCATAACAATCCAAAAAACTTAAATCTCATGTAGGAATCTATAGAAATCAATTTTCTAATCTACTTAAGAAAACATGGATGAAATCTACATAAATAAATATTAATATCAAGTTTATGAAAATAATGATTCTAAGATCCTAACATGGAAAACAGAAAATCATTTGCAAATAACATGGATAAACAAGGATCTATGAGATTCTAGCAAGAAAAACCATAAACATGTGAGATAAACCTTTTACATGTCTTAAACCTTGAAATCCATGGAACTTTAACATTAAAACCTCAAAATAAAGATTTGGGAAGCATAGAATTAAGATCCCAAGAGTAAAAATAGGGATACATCCTGTATAATCACTTACCATACCTACTTCTTCCTTGGTGCTACAAGATCTTCTTGTAGAACTTCATTTTTCTTGTGTTTTCACTTCAAAACACTCTCCAAATCCTCTTTCACTGAAAAAAATGGTGTAGGACACCATACATAGTAATATCTAATAAAAAACTATAAGGAAACCTCAAAATCAAGCAAAAATCTCACAGGGAGGGTATTCATGGCTTACCTTAGCCAAATTAGGATTTTCTTTTCCCTTTCTCCCATAACCTCTCATATTTCCTTTCTTTCCTTCTTTCTAATGTTTTTAGGTCTAATTAGGGTAAATATAGGGTTTTGGGTCATCACATATGGGTCTCACTCGAGATTTAGGAAAAATCATGTGCTTGCATGAATCTTGAGATTCATTTTTCCCAGCGGTGATCAATCATGATTTTCTGTTTTTGATGATGGCATGATCAATCATGGACTTCGATCTTGTTATTTTGGATTCTCTCTTGGAGGTTTCCAAGGCTCATGATTGAAGTGCATGATCGACCATGGACTTGAATCATGCCTCATTGGATTTTGGCTTGAGAATGATCCGAGGCCCATGATCGACGTGGATGATCAATCATGGCTTTAAATCGATCTTTGCATTGGAGATCGACCACGATAGACAAATTCTGGGCCTTTTTGCTTTTTGGGTTTCCAAATCAAGTTCAACTAGTTTCTTTCCTTTCCTAATAATTTTCCAAACATGTTTAGGTCTCAAGAGGACTAGGATCAACCCCTTATTTGTACATACTCATGGGGCTACATTTATAGACACCAAAGTGTCTGATTTATGTTTCAAAAGTTACCGAATGTAGGGTTACATGTATCAAACTCCTTGTTAACCAATGCAAAAAGAACTTGTTGAGGGAAGAACTACATCCATTGTTAATCGCCTGAGTCATCTACTCGGTAGCTAACCAGACAACCCAACGAGAGAATATTTCGGTTACCTGTAGTCTGACTTAGTGCCTGGGGTCATAGGAGGAAAGGAATCTTGTGTTTATGTAGCACTGGCACACCCACAATCACAAATTTCTAACTAACACCTTTCTTGTCATATTTGGTGAGACATCATTTTAGAGCATGCCACCAAAGAAGCATAATGATGTGGTTTTGGATAATAACCCACAACACCCACATAAAAATGATGTCAAGGAAGAGCCCCATCAAGCAACCTCTTCATCATGACAAGTGACCCTAGAATCGATAGCCAATGCTATTGATGAAATTAATGGCTCAAATTGAGAACTACGAGCAATTTTTACGGAGGGACTACAAGCCCAAGGGGAGATTACTGAGACTCTCAAGGAAGTCAAAGATAGTGTAAGGCTCCATAATGAGGCCATCCATCATGTCCTAGATACTTTAGCTAAAAGAAATGGTAGCTAGAATAATAGCTACCTTCTTCAGAAAGGAATAATGGTTTAAGGCCTTTCTTTGTTTGAAGGAATGATCTATATACCAATTGAAATGGCAACGACCAGCCAGGTCTGAGGAGGATTGGTCTACCAGACCATGATCATTTGTGCCTAACAACCAACAAAACATACCTCCTCCTAGGGGACTTGGGGGGCAGCCATCAAATCTTCCACCTGATGGAAAAATTTCCTATTTGAGGCCTATGGACCAAGAACCCTATGGGCCCTAGTTTGGTCAACAATATGGACCACAACACCTAGGACTGATAGGAAATGATAGGCCTCTTGGCCGAGATGAGATAATCAACCTAATTCATGAACACGGTGAGTATAATTGGCCCCGTAGGATGGCTAGACCCATGTATTAGGAGTCATACAAAGATTGGGTTGGCCAATCATATGAGTTCCCTAAGGGATGTTGTGGACATCAAGGTTTGGGGGGGTAGTGAGGCCCCTGCGGGTTCCAGGCCATGTTTGAGGTGTCCACTAGCGCACACGGGGTGCAAGGGTTGCTAACCCTTGAGGTTAGGCTTTGTTGGGAGTCACCACCAACTTGGGATTAATTGATGGAGTTGGACATTGGCTCTCCTCTACGAGGGGAAGGGGATAAGCCTAAACCCATAGGTTTAGGGGTTTAACTCCTAAGACTGGTTTGAGTTATTGAGATAAAGGGAAGTTGTTTAGTTGCATTTGGGGAATGTGTTAGGCACCCCAAATATCCACGTTTTTAGGGTGGCTTCTCTCATTTATACATGTTCTAAGTTAAGTTGAAGTCCATGCTCATGAAACAAGGAAGATGTTGGTTTCTGCAATTTTGTCAGGTTTAACGCCTTAATTTACCTCCAACTCCTGAATTTTCAATGCTTGAATTTAATTTAGGGAAAATTCAGGCGTTGGCTTCTGAAAAATTCAAAAACTTGCCTTTTAGTACAAGTCATTAATTAACAGGATAGACCCCTTGGGTTTATGATTATTAGAGGGGTGATGGGCCCCTTCAAAGTGTTCAAACAATTGCTTCAGGGTTGGGATTAACCCTGATGCAAAAATGGTAGAAGAAAAAAGTCTGTAAATTTTTGTGTTTTAGGCTTAACGCATGAATTTTATCATAACTCCTCATCTTTCAACGCCAGAATTTGATTCAGGGTGAAATTCAGGCATTGAAGCCTAAACATCTCAACACTTTATCCTAAGTTTTTTGGGTATTTCTGTGGGTCCGAAGGTTGTGAGGTCTTGTGGAAGTGGTAGAGAAAATTCTCTAGGGTCAGATTGCACAACCCTAAGGGGTAAGAATTTCATAGGTGCAGAGGTATGCCTCCCAGAATAGGGCAACATGGTCATTTGGCACAGGCCTAATGCTTGAATTTTGATGCTAACACCTGAATTTTTAGTGCTTGAATGTAAATTCATGGTGAACTTTAGGCATTAAGTGCTGACTGGATCAACAACTTAACCTGATTCTTTTATGGGTTTATGTGGGTCCTAAAAGTGTGGGACCCTTCCAGAAGGGTAGAGGGTGTTCCCTGGGGTTAGAATACACAACCTTAGGGGTTGGGACCTTCACAGGAGCAGAGATATGCCCCCCTGAAGAGGGCAATATGGTCATCTTGCACAGGCCTAACGCCTGACTTTTTGGTTATCGCTTGAATTTTAATTCAAGGAAAATTGAGGCGTTGGATACTAGAAACTAGCAACCAACCTTGGGTTGTGGGCCCCTATATGTGAGTCCTAGGGGTGTGTTCCTCTTGTATCCATGGCCTACACCTTGGGCCGTAAATAGAACATGAATATTTTAAAAACATGATTTTTAGCACAGACCTAACGCTTAAAATAAATTCAGGCGTTGAGAGAGAAATCAAGGCCCATAGAGGTACCTGAGCATAGGGTTGGATTTAGAGGGTCATGCTGACCTATGACAAAGCTTCGGAAAAATCAAGGCTCCCTAGGGTGGATCCCAAATCTCAACGCTTGAAGTTTTCCTTAACGCTTAATTGTTCAATGACTGAATTTTATTCACAAAAAATTCAGGCGTTAGTTACTGATAGCAAATCCTGTAGTGGAATTTCTCGGATTTTGGACCGCTTAGGAGTTTTGAAAAAATCTAAAATTTCTACCAAAGGGAGATATGTACTAGGGGAATAACATATAAAAAAATTATCTCATTATCACATCTACAAAATTCTATAAAAAATCAACAATAAATTTAACAAGTTATGTCACAAAAGAATAGATTTTTAGGGTCAGTTTAGGAAATCATATTGAAGTCTAAACATGCTTCAAAAATCCCCAAATTTTTACCATAAGTTGGTCTCTCTCTTGGGAACCTACCATTAAAATTTGAGCTCACTCCAAGCTATACAAAAATTATGAAAATTTGTAGAGCAGACACTTGTTAGAAATAGAGACCAATGGAGACAGTTTTGTCTCATGGTGTAACCTGAATTGAAGTAGCCTTATGTCATGAAATTGAGCAGCATAACCAAGTTTAAACAGTGCTAATATGAACTAAGAATTGAGCTTAGGTCGGGTTTAAACCTACCTGATGTTGGTTAAGGGTTATGGTTAGGGCTTAAGCTTTTGTTCTTCCTCTCCTTTTCTTCCTCTTCTTTTTCTTTTTTTTGTTCAAGGGACTAGCCCTAGTGTGCATGAATTTGGGGCTATTTATAGCCTCAAATTAGTTGAGCCAAGGGTTGGGATTGGTCCATGAGATCAAGGGGATCAAGAGTTAGGATTAGTTAGGTTTAGTTCACATGGATAGGTGACATGAACCAATAGGGAGCAAGCTTAGGGCCATGTGGACAATTGATTTGATCTGATTGGTTAATGAAAGAAAGGGGGTAGGATTGATTTGTGCTTTAATTTAGAAATGGTAGGGATTCATTTGGTTTAGTTCACATGGATTGGTGACATGGACCAATAGGGAACAAACTTAGGGCCATGTTGACAATCTAAGGAGGTTAGATTGGTTAAGAGGGGAATTGGTTTGGTTTTGTTTAGCAAAGGGGTAGGATTGATTTGGTTTAGTTCACATGGATAGGTGACATGGACCAATAG
>JAOXJP010132644.1:0-13559 GCA_025762735.1 Platanus orientalis | reverse complement strand
GAATATGACCCGAGGGGTCTGAAATAAGTGTAATAACATCCAAAGAGACCCCTCCAAAATCAACTTCCTATGACCCAGCTGATGGGTGGAAGTAAGAGCAAGGCGAGCAGCAAGACACTCCACTGCAAAGGTTGACTCAGCATATCCACTCTCATGAGAGGCAAAGAAAAAGGTCCTTTCCAATCGTGAATCACCACCGCCACATGGTATGTATGTGAAGCTTCAGAAAAAGCACCATCAAAATTGTCTTTGACATAGTCTTCCTCCAATGGTTTCCAGCAAAGATAGTCCTTCCTACCAACTAGGAACAAAAAGGTATAGTCACCAACAAAATACTCCTCAAGTAACCTACATGCAGCATAAGAGATTAAACATATCAAAGGGAGTATGTTCAAAGGCTTTCTTATTACGACCTTTCCAAATATTCCAGACACATATGGCAATAATGCATAAAATATTTTTACGTTCAGCCTTAGGAAGGTTAGACATATTATTCCACATAGCAAACCACTCAAAAAAGGAGGTGTAATTTTCCAAACAAGTTCTAAGACTAAGGGAAGATGCAAACCAAACAGGGGTCACCTTATCACATTTAACAAGACAGTGCATGGTAGTCTTTTTTGTCTCTTTACATAAAAGGCAGAGATCATTGACAAAGATTTTCCTTTTGATCAGATTTTCTTTGACAGGGAGGACCTCTTTACATGCACATCAAATAGAGTGCTTGACCTTGGGAGGAATATTGAGTGACCAAATGAGATTCCAAGAGAAAGAATTCGAAGGAGGAGGAGAAATAGGAGTGGGAGGATTAACCCTAGGCTGGGAAGAGGCAACATAGAGAATATAAGCAGTTTTGATAGAGAACATCCCCTTCTTGTCTAGTTTCCATAAAAGTTGGTCATCAAGGGGGGATTGGGGAATAAGGATTCTCCTAATATGATCTTCATCCATGGGAGAGATCCAGTCTCTAATAGTAAGGAGATTTCATGTCCTAGTTTCCTGGTTGATCAATTGACTAACAAATTGCACTTGAGGAGGCTCCTAAGAAATAAGGGAGAGCCTAAAATTAGTCAAACTAGGAATCCAAGGGTCTTTACAAATATTTATATTTTTTCCATCTCCAACATTCTAAAGAAGACCTTTAACAAGGAGGTCTCTACCTCTAAGAATTTATATTTTTTCCATCTCCAACATTCTAAAGAAGACCTTTAACAAGGAGGTCTCTACCTCTAAGAATACTCTTCCAAGTCTACGAACAATTATTTTTACATTTGATAGTCAAGAAAGAACCCCTGGGAAAGTAAAGAGACTTGCATAGTTTGACCCAAAGACTATCAAGATTATGAATAATCCATCAAGCCTATTTAGCAAGAAGAGCCAAATTAAACATATGTAGATCAAAGAAACCCAAACCCTTTAGCTATTCTAGAGTTTATTCCAAGCAATCCAATTAATCTTATTGGCATTCTCCCCACTTTCCCACTAGAATTTACGCTGGATAGAATTAATAGTATTGCAAATGGATTTAGGCAAAAGAAAACAAGACATGGCATAAGTTGGGATAGCAGCAATAACATATTTTAGAAAGACCTCTTTCCCAGCCTAAGAGAGAAGTTTCCCTTTTCACCCCTGGACTTTAAGTCTTGTCCTATCTTCAATGTAGGAGAACAAAGAAATTTTGACTCGACCAATGAACGATGGAAGACCAAGATACGAACTCAAATTTTTTGCTTGTTTAATACCAAGACTACCCAAAATGATATTTTTGAACTGTCTGGGGGTGTTATGCCTAAAGATAACTTCAAATTTTTTATGATTGATGGTTTAGCCCAAGGCTTTACTAAATTGGGTGAGGTGGTCTTTAATATTAGAGACTTCTTTTGGAGAGACCTTAGAAAAGATATAGTAATCATCTGAAACAATAAATGAGAAATGGTTAGACATGCTCTATTAATTTTAATCCTCAAAATCATTTCATCTCTTTCAAGCCTCACTAGAGAAGCCGACAAACCTTCAGCACATAAAAGAAAGAGAAAAGGGGACAGAGAGATACCTTGTCTAAGCCCTCTCGAATGAGAGATCTGCCTTCTAGGAGAACCATTAATCCAAGCTTTGTAGGATACTGATTCCATGCATTCTTTAATCCAACCACACCATTTATTATTGAAACCCACCCTCTCCATCATAGCAAGAATCATAGGTCATTTCACTCTATTATATGCTTTACTCATGTCCATCTTAACGGTCATATGATGATGATTAGACTTATTTTTTTTAAGAAACCTAAGAACTTCATGAGCAATCAAAATATTGTACAAAATTTCGCAGCCCTTAACAAAGGCACTCTAATGGGGAGATATAATTTTAGGGAAGACCTATTTTATTCTATTAGCCAAGGTTTTAGAAATGATCTTATAAAAAGCATTGCATAAGCTAATAGTTCTAAAATCTGAAATGTTTTTTGGGATTTTAATCTTTGGGATGAGAGCTATGAAGGTCTGATTGATTTATTTGAGAGAAGAACTATGACTAAAGAACTCCATTACCACCCCAATCACATCCTCACCAACAATATTCCAGTATTCTTTAAAAATCCCACTTGGAAACCATTCGGGCCGGGAGCTTTAAGCTTTCCCATTTGGAAGATCGCCTTCTTTATTTCCTCATCACTAAAATCCCTTTTCAAAAAGGATTTGGACTTGGAAGAGAAACAAATAGGATTTTCTGATGACATTTAGGATTTGGGTAAGGGAAGGTCTATTAGAATTGAAAAGCTTGATAACATAATCTTGGGTTACACTATGGATCTTCTCTTGTCCATGAAAATAATCTTGGGTTACACTATGGATCTTCTCTTGTCCATGAATCCACTCCCCTTTATCATTTTTAATGGCTAAAATCTGATTTCGAGCTCTTCTAGCTAGAGTGGACAGATGAAAGAATTTAGAATTGATATCCCCCCACTTCAACTAGTTAACTCTTGATTTTTGGGCCCATCTAATTTCACTTTTTTTAGCCAATCGTCCAGATTGGCTTCCTCATTACTAATAGCTTGTAAACTAACATTATCCCAAATTTTATTCTGGAGTATCTTAAAATTTTCCCTAGCTTCCTCAATGTGACGATCAATATTGCCAAACACCAACTTGATCCAACTCCGCATAGCCGAGGGAAGGTCATTCAACTTATTACTTACCCTCTTAATCCCCAGAGGACAGGTTCTCTTAGCCCAAACCAACTCAATGTGGTTTTTTACAATTAGGATGTTTAGTCTAAGTCCACTTAAATATGAGGTCCTGAAGCTAAATTTAGAAGTGGGTGAAAGAGTCTAGGATAATATAGCTATGGTCAGAACCATGCATAGGCATATTCTCCGCAACAACCTTAGGACAAAGAGTATGCCAAGATTCATTACAAATAACATGGTTTAGCCTCTCTTTGATATGACGTTGTCCACTCTACTTATTCATCCAAGTAAAGTGAGGACCAAAATGACCTAAATCCATCATATTGCCAACATCCAGAATTCGGTGCACTCTTCTAATACAACTATTACGAATTCTAAAACCACCCACTTTGTCATTTCTCTCCCAAATACAATTTCAATCTCCAATGCACATCAAAGGATCAGGAATTAAATTAACCAATGATTTGATTATAGAATTCATTTCTAAGGTCTTTTGAGGGTTCAAAATAAGACTCTCCAAAGGTATTAAGATCTTTGTCATTAATTCTAGCACTAATATAATGAGGATTAAGGTTAATGACTTTTAAATCAATATCATTTCTCCACATGAGCACCAAACCTCTAGAGAGACCAATCAAATCAACAGCTTTGAAATTCCAATCCTTAAGAATACCTGATTTTTTTGTCAAACACATCTCCTTTACACTTAGTTTCCAAAAGAAAAACAATCTACGGGTTTTTGGACTTAATCATCGCCCGTAATGCTCTAACTGTTAGGGATTTCCCGATTCCCTGATAGTTCCAAGCGGATATCTGCATGGACAACTGAGGCATTGTTCTAGGACAACTACCGGAACCCTTTCAGACAGATTAGATGAGGGAAGAGAGAGGAAGTGAACAGAAGAAGCCTCAAGCATCTAACATTTCATGGGATTTAAGTAGGATTTCCCTATCCTATCAGCAACAAACCTAAAAAAAATAGACCCTGAATTAAGCAATGGCTTTTAAAGCAAAAGACATGCAAAGTCCTATTGGGGGAAGCTTGTGAGCAGAATGGACAGTAATGGACCAGGTCATTAGAGTATAGCTAGCTATATGTGACAAGATATAACTTAAACAGAATGAAATATGGAGGTGGTTCACCACCACAGAGGGAGGTATACCTAAACATAAGGTGACAGATAAACTTTTCATTTCAGATCCGGGTTCCACCTTCCAACCAAAATATGTATAGTACAAGTGAACCAAATGGGGAATCCACTCACAATTCTTCAAATGGATCCAAGATACAAAAACACCAGAGTACCACTTTAAATGGTTTGAACAATCCTAAAGATGAGTATAGAGAACAAACCTAAATTTTTTCTAAAAACACTTCCAAAAGATGAGTCTGGAGAACATATCCTTACCATAAACATATAGAAAGACGGTCTTAAAATCCATTTTTAGCCGATAATTGCTCTTGTTACTCATAAGAATTGTGGAAGTTTCCCCATTGGACCTATTTTTTATCACCCCAAAAATATATTTAAAAAGAAATGGTAAAAAATTACCTTGTGAAAATAGCAATATATGTTTGAAGAAATATTTGATAATTTTATTTTATTTTAATTATTAATCTTAAACAAAGAAAAAATATTTTCATGTTACAAAATAATAATTCAAATATACAAAACCACATTTTACAAGAGATAGAGTACAACAAAATTATATGAAATTACTCATAGAATTTTGAGAATAAAATAGAACAATGGTACCCATGAAGTATTGATTGAGGTGTGTCTGGGACTTTGTCCTTAAACCTGATTTCGCATCCCCTTTTGGATGTTTTCCTCAGTGTGAAAGGGTTGCAGACGGTCAGGGTCCAAGATTCAATGGTCTCAAGTGACATCCCTGCTATTTCGCACAAAATAGCAGAGGCCTAGTGAATTCTCTACAGTACTTTATCTCAAATGGACTTCAATTATATATTCTATACATAACAATATGTTTTCACTTATGAATAATACACATATCCTATTGTCTATTTATAAATTGGCCCATATAACTATTGGAGCCTGTTTATGGCCCATTATTTGTTTCTCAACAGTCATAAATGGCTAGCCCATTTATTTGTCTCTAATGGTCAAATAACTGCTAGAGAATTTATGTTTAATAGCCAAAAAATAGCTAGACAATTAGCTCGTTTTCTTAACAGTAGAAACGGCTTTTTCATTAAACAAATAAATCAAATAATTAGGAAACATACTCATAAGGCATGTTCATGATTGAGAAAATATTCTCAATCAATGATTTGTTAATGCAAATCATTATAAAATATATTAATTTAATATTTTTATACTATGATTAATAAATTATTATTATTTTATTGAATTAGAATTAATATGTATTTAAATAAAAATACAACAATCGCCCACATAATTCAAATTCAATAAAGTATCATCTGAGACTTAAGCAAAGGGTCAAGGTTCCTTGGTGTTGATGTCTTTTGGACTTGAATCAACACTCAGGACTAGGGGTGTGCATGGGTAGGGCTCGAGTAGGCCCGGGGCTTGGCCTTATATAATAATTTTGGGCTCGAGCCTGAACATTTTTACAAACTTTAAGCCCAAGCCTAGCCCTAGTTATTTTATTGGGCTTCGGGATGGGCTTGGGCCAGCCTATGGCCTATAATTTTTTTAAAAACAAATGCTTTAGATGAGATTTGAACTCATGACCTACTCTAATAAACTCTTTAACCAACTAAACTATTGATTCAAGTTTGTTAATTTCTTATATGTATTTATATATGATGTGTTTTTGAATTTAATGTCTCTTTTTTGACACCTACTTTCCATCTCAACTGTTTTTTGGACGTTTTTAACCCTCAACAGAACACGTGTCAACTTATAATTCACCATGTACGCTACATACACTTTTTCACCAAATAACATTTTCTTCACAGACACACACGCACATATATATACTTATTTATATATATATAAAAGTATAAGTTCGGGCCTTGGGTTGGGCTGAGTTAAGCCCAAGCCTGGCCCTAATAAAGGTTTGGGCCTTCAACTCGGGCCCGGGCCCTTATCGGGCCTAAGTTGGATCAGGCTTTTGGGCCAAATTTCTGGCCGGGCTTGGGCTGGCCCGAGCCCATGCTCAGCCCTATTTCTAGTGGCACCAACCCCTAGAGAATTCACACAGTGCCAACCGTGAGAAGTAAGAATTAAAACTCAAATTTTCTTTATTCATCATTAATCTACTCTATTACATGTCAAGTACTCCCTTTTATTGACCTTAAAAAGAAAGAAAAAAACCTTTAAAATAGAAATCCTATTCTAATTAGGACACTTGCTAAACTTTTTTTTTTATGAATAATGAATGATTGCATTAAAAAATGAAGGAAATACAGACCGAGGCACAAAGCCAATAACAACAAGCCACAAGAATCAAAGCATCAAAGGAAAAACAAAGAAAACAACATCAAGTATGATCCCCCTCATACAAAGCATTCTGCCCAACACTCCACTTGGCTATCATATCTGCCATCCCATTTTGAGCACGGGGGATGTGTCTCAGATCCACATCTATATCAACAATTAAATATTTAATCTCTACCACAAAATGATGAAGTCTCCAAGCCCGCATCGAATTCCCTTACCCTAAGAGATGACCGTTGAGGAGTCAGCCTCCACAATGCAGCCCTTCAACCTCATATTTGTGCAATCTTGGTCTTTTTTGAAAGGTAACTAAATAACCCTTCTAAATACACCAAAATCTAACCAAAAGAGCAAGTTTTGACCTTAGAAAACTTAGGCTAAAAGTAAGTTATGGGATTATTCTAAATCTTTAAATTAACCTTGCCTCAAAAGCCTTATTTCAATGAGATCCCCAGCTACTACACACCCTAAATTACCCATGGCCTTAATGCCTCATTACAATTAAACCCCATATCCTGAAAGTCCACTCCCTTTTATCATTTTCCGGTCAATAAACTTTGGAATTCGGCTATTCCTCCAAGGGTTAAAGCCTTTAACTGGGTGGATGTCATAGACAAACAAAACATGATGGACGTGCTACAATGAAGAAGTCCTTATATGGCCATATCTCCATCCATGTGCTTCTTATGTTGTCGAGCAGGGGAATTTGGTAGTCACATCTTTATTCATTGTGATTTTACTTGTAGAGTATGACATTTCTTTTAGCAGGCGATATCTTTTCATTTTGCTATGCTGGAAATCCTTGCACAAGTGTATCATCAGTGGGGAGGCATTATCAAAGGGGTGCAGGGAAGCATTATCATGTGTGCTCTAGTATAAAGGATCATATGGGGTGTGTGGAAAGAATGAAACAGGCAGGTGTTTGAGGACAAGAGGTGTATAGGGGTAGGGGTGGTCATTGATTCCATTTTGTGTGAAGTAGGCTCTTGGCTCTTGGTGAGGAAAGAATTTAAACATTGCACTATGAATGATTTTTGCTGGTGCGACAGAAATAGCCTTGAAATTCCACATGATAGAATACAAGTCTAAATCACTCATGACCTATGCAATAAAGAACGAAATGGTGTAAAGAAAGTAACAATCACACAAGATGAGAATTTTTACGTGGTTCGGCAATGTGCCTACATCGACGGGAGATAATAAACTTTCTTCACTATGAGACTGCGAAATCCGTACGAAGAAGTGTGTTTGTTAGAACCCAAAATCTACATCTTTTCCCCTTGTACACCCTCTCACACTATCAAACCTAGAAGAAAACCCCAAAGAAAACCGTGCAGTTATTTCTCTCTCTCTCACTCTTTCTTTTATTTTTATATTAGGATTAACCCTTTCTGGCCGTCAAGAATCCCAATGAGAAAATAAGTCTTTAACTCCATTTTATATCTCCACCATTAGATCTCTTCAAATCCAATGGTTGGAGAATAAATCCAAAACCCAACAAATCTCCACCTTGGTTTTATTTCCAACCCCTTAAAGATTTCTTGTTGAAGTCAGCTCTACCTGAATCTTTGCCAAAACATAGAACCTGTGATATGTGCACCACACTTCACTTTGGCTCACGTTCTGGAACCACCTTGGAGAAAAAGTTGCACTTGTCCTTCTTGGTGAACTCTGCTTCATATACACCTAGAACGCACCTCCACCTCGAACCTGAATCATATTTTGTTTGTTATAACCGCAAACAACTATTGGCTTAGAAGAATTACCGCTACACATACCATCGAGTTAATTCGATCTTGGCACCATTCGACTTGATCATAACACAACCAATGCACATGTATAGTTGCATCGAGTCAACTCGCCTAGTCAACTCCAAAGAGGGACCTTGATCCGTTCTCTCTAACCACATAAACTGTCTCACCATCGTCTGCTACTTGAAAACTCCTAACACCTATTTTTGCCTTAATTGCGAAAGAGACCTTGCATAAGTGCTTGTTATGTTTCCAGCTATCCGTCGAGGTCAAAGAAACACCATCAATCACTGTATTCGCCATCAGATGATACAAACCATCATCCATGTCCTTAGACTTGCATTTCTTTCCTTGCAATGCCCTATACAATCCTTTTTATACTAATACATTCTTCACCCCTCTTTTCCAAAGGCTAAAACTACCCTTTCCATCAAACTTTTCTAAAGAGAATTGACAAATGAAAGCCTTTATTACCATCGTGAATCAACCCAATAATTTTAGAAAGTAACCCTTTGAATAAAATATTTTATTTACCGGTTCCTTCCTCTTCCTCCCAAACACGAACTAGAAGCTCTAATACTAATTGTTGCGTAGCAGAAACAATATTGGAATTCCACGTGATGGAATAAGGGCGTAAACAACTCACAATCTATGCAATAAAGAATAAAACAGTGCAAAAAAATTAACAATCACACAAGACAAGAATTTTTACGTAGTTTGGAAATGTGCCTACATCCACGGGAGAAAATCAACTTTCATTACTATGAGAATACGAAATCTGTCAAAAGAAGTGTGTTTGCTAGAACCCAAAGCCCACACCTTTCCCCCTTGTACATCTTCTCTCACACTCTCAAACTTGGAAGAAAACCCCAGAGAAAACTGTGTGGTTGCTTTTCTTTCTCTCTCTCTCTCTCTCTCTTTTTTCTCTTTTTTATATTAGGGTTTTAACCCTTTCTAGCCGTCAAGACTCCCAAAGAGAAAAGGAGTCTTTAACTCCACTTTATATCTCCACCATTGGATCTCTTAGATCCAACGGTTGGAGAATAAAACCCAAATCCAACAATTTTCTTAGTGATTGGGATTCTTATATCTCCTTCCATGGCCACTTTGCACCACGTGGCTGCAGGGAGTGGATCCCCCCATGTGAAGGGTTAATTAAAGTTAATTTTGATGGGGCTTCTCGTGGAAATCCAGGGCCGGTAAGGTAATAGGGTATGGTTGTGTCATGAGGTATAGTGAAGACAATGTTATTCGGGTCAAAATGATGTAGGATCCAAAGGGAAATGATTCCTACACTAATTAATAAGAACAAAGGCCAAAAGATTGAATTAATAAAAATTGCTGAAATTTTAACGAAAAGTTCAAGTAGATAAACCTTTCAAAGAAATTAGAAAAAAAAGGGCGACCCAGTGCACGAGGCTCCCACTAATGCGGGGTTTAGGGAGGGCAAGATGTACGCAGCCTTATGTCCATTGCTGAAGAGGCTGTTTCCGTTCGCAAATAAATTAGACAATAATTAAAATAACCAAGTCAATAATGATTTAATAGGGAAAGAGAAGTAAGAAATTAAAGAAAACAAAAGAGAAATTAAGCAAAGAAAGAAGGAGAAAAAAGAGGGAAAAGAGAGAGAAGGTAGAATGCTCACCTCATGTGAGGGGTTGAGAGAGAAAACTTGGGATACCACACCCACTTCAATACACATGTGTCTTCTTTTCAAATATTCATCTTCAACAGATTTTCATTGATCTAATATGACCTTTAAATAGGCATTACATCACTAAAAATTAGGTGAGAACGAATCTTGTGAGAACTATGAAAACGGCATCAGGGTACAGACACATCAGCGCCGAAAAGCGATAAGTGCCCCCTAAAAAGTGCAAATCACTTTTCGGTACTGATGTGTCAGCCGCTTTGGTGCCGTTTTCATGGTTCTCACGAGATTCATTCTCACATAATCCAAGCCCGCATTACATGGAAAATAAAATAAAATAAAATCCTAGATTCTTGATCTTCTAACAAAATAAACTTGTCAAATAATAGAAAATTGCTTAAAATAATAAGATTCTTAAAGAGAGAAAGAAGGAATCTTGGTTGCCACAATATTTTGCTTGTTGGCCAAGTTATTAGGCCTCACAAAATCGTAAACAATCTCCCAAAATATTCTTCACAATTTTGGAAAAAATCCCTAAATATTCTCCACAATCATTGGGAATATTGGACTGTTGAATTAGCATTATGGGTCCTCCAAATATCTCTCATGCTCTCCAAAATCTTGGAGAATATTGGAGATATCTTGCAGCTCATATTGTGGGTCCCATGGACTGAGGTGACAGTGTATAAAAAGACAAAAATACCCTTGAAAGTAAAATCCTATTCTATCCCTTGAAAAACATCCTTTATTACATCCATCCCCCTAAGACTTAAAATAATTACAAAAACTTCCTTCAAAACATAAAATTAATAGTACACTACTGGACTCTCCATTGAAAACTATCCATGGTCTTCCAACTTCTTCTTCTTGACATGGTATGCTCCCACATCACAAAGCTTGCCCGATAAGGGAAGCTAATGCTATTCGTGCTAAATTGATGGGTATGCTTGCAGGGATGAAGATGATCAAGAAGACAGGTCTAAAATATAGCATATTGGAAGCATATTGTAGGACTGTGATAAGCTGGGGGAAAGGGGAAAGAAAAGGATCTTGGCAACTATGGCATTTTATTTATGAGATTCGGGCTACTGCTAAGGAGTTCAATGTGGTGATCCAGCATCCAGCATGTTCCTCGTTGTCAAATTCTTGTGCTGATCAGCTAGCCAGATGGAGTATGGAACAGCCAAGTGTGTTTGAGGGGTCTCATCTTCTGGAGGTTTAGTCACTTGAGGTCTTGTCATTGGCTTGTCGTTGCAGCCTGTGTACTGTTTTGTATCTTTTTAGTTTCTCTTAATAAATTTTTTGTGATTTATAAAAAAAAAAAAGGCATTAATGCTAGAAACATGGAACAACTTTCTTGAGCAGAAGAATTTGTATTAATGTATTGAACCTCTTAGAAGAATACTATTTGGTCATATATGCATGTTCTCTCTACTTATAAGTACTACATTGCCTTCAGGATATGCATTTTCATTGGCCAGCAAGGCTATTTGTTGGATCTTTTGATGATGGGATGATATGGTCTGCTGTTCAAATTTTTTATATGATTTGGAGCACCATGCTAACAAAATATCGGCATTTAGTGAAACTGTGAAAGATAGCTAGCTCATGAAATTGCAGTGCCTTCATGATTATTCACAAACTAACCTTTAAATGTCTATACAGGGTTGTCGGATGTGATGATGTTTCACTGAATATTACACACTGTGGAGTTTGTTATGCTGATGTCATCTGGACCAGGAATAAACATGGAGACTCAAAGTATCCTTTGGTGCCTGGGTATGTGCATTCTATTACTCAAATGATCTGGTGAATGATTGCTTTCTCAAATTAATTTGAAATGATGTTTCACAATGTTGTGTACCAGACATGAAATAGTTGGAATTGTCAAAGAGGTTGGTAACAATGTTCACCGCTTCAAAGTTGGTGACCATGTCGGAGTGGGAACATATGTCAACTCATGCAGAGATTGTGAGTATTGTAGTGATGGGCTAGAAGTTTACTGCTCGAAGGGTCAAATTTTCACTTTTAACGCTGTTGACTGGGATGGTACAATTACAAAAGGTGGATATTCTAGTTATATTGTAGTTCATGAAAGGTGAGTCAGTTAATATTACTGCTAAAATAACTTTGCATCCCTTTTGTATGCTTTCTGGAATTATATTACATGATTGCGGAGTAATTTTCTCTTGTTACCATATCAATGTATCAGTAATAAAATCCTTTTCATATCTGCCAGGTGCTGAACTAAGAAGTTTCAATGTTTTTTTTTTTTCTAGTCAGCATTGCCTGTATTATACATGAATAATAAATTATAGCACGTGTTGAATGAATTGCAGCTGTTCCACCAATTTTGAAGTCCATATTTGTGGTCAGCATTGCCTGTGTGGATACTGATGATGACATGGCAAGCAAGGTGGGACCCACACATGGGTCTAGTGGGGTCCACACATGAAGACAAGCAAGAAAGCACATGGAAGGCACACATGGAGACCCATTATAGAGTCTTTGGTTTAGTTTTGAGTCCATTTATGAAAGTTTTATTGTCTTAGTTTATATTTTATTAGTTATTAGAGATAGAACATGAATGGAATTTTAGTTTTTTATTTAGGACAAAGCTGTAGCAAGCTTCAAAATAGGGTTTTGGTAGGGAGAAATCTCTTCCATACGATTTGAGGGGGGGACAGGAATTTGTGTTTGAGGGCTAGGATTGTATTAGAGGGGGTTTTAGCTTATAAAACAGCCCTGATGTTTTGTACTGAATTAATGAATGAAATTTAATGAAAAAAGTTTTCTAATTTTGGCTACACGATTAAGTTTGCTTCCTTCATTCAAACTTTTTTGAATCTTTGGTTGGTGATTTCCAAAGAGGTGAGTTGGTGATCTCTCACTAGCGTCTGCTACTTCATCTCCTTCTTCTCTTTCTTTGTTCTTGTTTTCCCTTTTATTTTTTCTATTTTCTGTAATGGTTTTCTGCAATACATAATATTCTCATATTCGTCTTCACTTTTCCATACATCCAACCTTAGTCCCTTCATGCAAACCCATCGGCCACACCATGAACATCTTCCTTGTTGTTTTCTTTCACTAAATCCAAACTTCCCTGGCTGGACAGACTTGTGATTCCCTAGGAAGACCCAACAATACCCTCTCATACCCATTTGGAGTGCCTAGAAAGAAGGTTTTCTGAGTTTTATATTGGCAACAGTAGAGAGTGTTATTTCCTTGATTTCAGATAGTGCCAATGATTGGATTTCTTTGTTTTATTATTAGCGACAGTAACAGGGTTGATTACAACAACAACTACAAACAGCCTTATCCGAACTATTTGGGGTCAACTGCACGAATCCTGTTCCACCATTCCGCTCTGTTTAGGGCTTTATCTGTTGTTAAATTACAAGCTGCCATGTCCCTCTTTACTACCACCTCCCAGGTCGATTTTGGCCTTCTTCTAGTCCTTCTAGCACTTTCAACTTGTATTGTCTCACTTCGCCTCACTGGTGTAGTCATTGGTCTTCGTTGCACATGCCCAAACCATCTCAATC
>JAOXJP010132633.1:0-13560 GCA_025762735.1 Platanus orientalis | reverse complement strand
CTAGACTTCTCCTCTTCACCCGAAGAGGAGAACCGATGTCCAACTCCATCGGTTAACCCCGAGTTGGTGGCAACTCCAAGAAAAGCCTAACCCTCTTGTAAAAGGGTTAGCAACCTCTCACGCACAGGCCTCAAGCGCCGAAGAGTGGACCCGGAAACCACAGGCGGGGAGGGGGCATCCGAACCCCTCCCGAACATCGATGTCTACACCACATTTGATATGTTCATCATTAAACATGTACCACGGGAGTAGAATGACTGAACCGACATGTTGGCCCGATTAGCCTCAGCCCTTGAGGACGAAGACGGCACGATGGTCGAATATCTACCAACAACGAGTACTGTTGTCACCGAAGCAGTACCCATCGGGGTCATAGAAGGAGAACCAACATGGATGGATCTAATCAAGGTGTTCCTAGAAAGAGATAAGCTACCCGATGATCATACAAAAGCTAAGAGGTTAAAATAAAGGGTATCACGGTACATGATGTTAAACAGAGTCCTATACAAGAGAAGCCTCACATTGCCCTACCTTCGGTGCTTAACGTCAACCGAGTCAGGGTTAGCTATGAGGGAGGTACACAAAAGGATATGTGGAAACCACTCGAGGGGCAGATCGATAGTTCATCGACTCGTCAAAGTTGGCTATTATTAGCCAACTATGCGAACCAATGTTGCATGTTTCACCCGAGAATGTGACAAATGCCAGAGGTTCCCCAGTAAACCCCGGCAACCTGTAGAAGGACTCACCCTAATTCCCATCCCCTGGTTGTTTGCATAATGGGGAATAGATATAGTCGGTCCACTTCTATGAGGAAAAAGACAGGTCAGGTTCATTATCGTGGCAATCGACTACTTCACCAAGTGAGCCGATGCAGAACCTATTGCCAAGATTACCGAGAGCAATGTCTGAAACTTCGTGTGGAAGGCTATAGTTTGTCAATTCGGAGTTCCAGAGGTTCTAATCTCAGATAACGGGAAGCAATTCGATAACCCTCAGTTCAAGGAATTTTGCTCAAACCTTGGGATCAAAAACCACTTTTCTTCTCCAGGACACCCTCAAGCCAACAGATAAGTAGAAGTCACCAATCAAACTCTCCTCAATATAATAAAGACAAGGTTGGAAACACACAAAGAAAACTGGCCTGATGAGCTACCTAGAACCTTATGGGCATATAGAACAACAGTCAGGACCCCAACAGGAGAACCCCCTTTCCTCTTGGCGTTCAGATCAGAGGCAATAGCCCTGGTAAAATTGATCCTGCCGACATATCAAGTCACCCGAGCAAATAAAGGCAAGAACAAGGAGAATCTTTGCCTTAATTTGGATTTACTAAAAGAAAGAAGGCATGAGGTTGCTGCTCGAATGACTATTTATCGAAATAACATGGCTCAATATTACAACAAAAAAGTCAAAGAAATGAGGTTCAGAGTAGGAGATCTAGTCCTGAGGGAGATCACGCTTGCCACCAAGGACCCGACAGATGGAAAACTTGGAGTAAATTAGGAAGGACCATTCAGAGTTATGAAGTTCAACAGGCCTGGATCATATCATCTTGAGAATCTAGAGGGTATACCATTTCCTTGACCTTTAAATGAAGAACACCTAAGGAGGTACTATCCCTAGGGAAATTGTAACTCAACATTAATAAAAGGGGATCTTTCTACACAAAAATAAGCCTACAAAATTATTTAGAGCAATGATAAGGTATGTAATTCAACTGGCCCCATGAGGCCAAGAGTCACTTGATGACTCAGCTTATTCAACTAGCCCCATGAGGCCGAGAGTTACCTGATGACTCAGATTATTCAATTGGCCCCATGAGACCAAGAGTCACATGATGACTTAGCTTATTCAACTGGCCCCATAAAGCCGAGAGTCACTTGAAGACTCGGATTATTCAACTAGCCACATGAGGCCAAGAGTCACATGATGACTCAGCTTATTCAACTAGCCCCATGAGGCCGAGAGTCACTTGATGACTCAGCTTATTCAACTAGCCACATGAGGCCAAGAGTCATGTGATGACTTAGCTTATTCAACTGGCCCCATGAGGCCGAGAGTCACCTGATGACTCAGATTATTCAACTGACCCCATAAGGTCAAGATTCACTTGATGACTTAGCTTATTCAACTGGCCCCATGAGACTGAGAGTCACTTGATGACTCAACTTATTCAACTGGCCCCATGAGGCCGAGAGTCACTTAATGACTTAGCTTATTCAACTGGCCCCATGAGGCTGAGAGTCACTTGATGGCTCGGATTATTCAACTGGCCCCATGAGGCCGAGAATCACTTGATGACTTAGCTTATTCAACTGGCCCCATGAGGCTGAGAGTCACTTGATGACTTCGTTTATTCAATTGCCCCATGAGGCCGAGAGTCACCTGATGACTCGGATTATTCAATTGGCCCCATAAGGTTGACAGTCACCTAATGACTCAAATTATTCAATTGGCCCCATGTGGTCGAGAGTCACTTGATGACTTCGCCTAATCTACTGGCCCCATTTGGCTGAGAGTCACTTAAAGACTTGGAAGAGCCCAACTGATTCAAATCGTCATTAAGCACTAAAACGATTTTTAAAAGATAGAATGAGTGCTATAGGTTCAGCTAAAAAGGGAATCGAATAAGTTATCACACTAAGCACAGAGACTCAAGAAGGAATGTATGGAAAAGATAGAGACATTGTTCATTCATAGAAAAGATTGTTACAAGGGGATCCATAAAAAAAAGAGGATGGATTACAGGCAAAAAACATTAAAGGCATAGTTTAACCCTCAGCTTCATCTTCCTCAACCTGAACAACCTCGGCCGCAGTAAGAGATCCAAAATCATCGCCAAAGATGAACCCAGAGAAGTCAACCTCCGGGTATGCTTGGGAGGCTCTATGCCAGAACACCTCAAAACCATCCTGATAATAGTCCGAGACTTTGATGGCATAATCAGTGGAACCTCGATCTTCTACCATGCCGCCTCCCTCCTTTTCTGAAGACGAGATGCTAACGCACCCTAAGCCCTCTCCCGAGCAAGGATTTCCTCAGTCCTCGCTACTCTATTAACTGCCTCAGCCACATTGTCAACTAAAACTTTTCGCTCCTCCGAGGCATTTTAGAGCTTAACTGCTAGGTCGTCCCTCTTAGAACGAAGCAAGTCAAGGTTAGTGTGAAGATCGGCCTCCCTCTACGTAGAATTGGACAATTGGGCCTAGAAACCCAAGTTCTCAGACCTTAAAGCCGTGACTTTCTACTTCTGAGAGCGAGCGGCATCCTCAACAGCCTTTTGAAACTAGATGCCTGCCGTCACGAGTGATGTTAATTACAAAAAGAAGAAATAAAATTTTGTGAGACAAAGAAGGTTAGGCGGAAGAGCTGTTGAAGGATCATAAAACAAAAATACCTTGGCCAAGTCAAGCACCATCCTTTAGTACAAAATACCCGAGTTCATCGTAAGGAGGGCCTCAAGATCACCCCTCGGAACAACCCCAGTCATTTTCTTGAAAGCTTATTCTGGGTTGTTCATGAAAGTCTCCACTAACGGGCCTTTCCCTTTCTTAACCCGAGGAATAGTGTCATCAGCGGACAGAGTTAGATGGCTCCCAGTGGAGCAGGGGTGGAGTTTGAGGCCACGTGAGTAGAAGAGAGGCCAGCATAAGTGCTCAGGGCTGTATTGTCCTTCCTTGGGGGCTAAGAAGCACCACCCTCTTAACTACCCGAGCTTGCTGCCTAACCTTCTGGCATTTCGGCGTGGGAGCTACAGGGTCAATGGACCTTTTACCCTCGACCACTCCTGAGCCTTCCCCAGCCAGGGGAATCTCTTGAGACTCAACCACTCCCTCACAAGCCTTGCACTCCCTCTTCAACATAAGCTTCAAGTCGAGCTTTATCATGAATACAAAGTGTAGCAAACGAGTGTTAAAAAAAACAAGGATGGAAGAGAGTAACAAATACCCATGATTGTTCCCCCAGCAAGTTCCACCACTGAAGGAATACTCAAGTTTTCTGAAGCAATGTCCTCGATAGACCGAGACTGAAAGGGAAAGTGAGAAAAGACCTCGGGAGTAATGAGAGCCGAGTAGTCATGCACAGGGTAAGAAATCGCCCTAAGCACCTGGTTTAAGGAAGATGTCAGAAGTTGAGGCTCGGCAAAGGCTAAAATGGAACAAAGAAAAAGGGGACAAGGTAAGAAACTAAAGTCAGACCTAAAAGGAAAATAGAAACTACAACAACGACACAAAACTACTCACCAAAGGATTGCAGATTACCCCAAACTCGATGAAAGCAAACATGCTTCTCAACATTGTTGTCCCAAGGGAATGCTTCACAGTCGTCGCCTGAAACATAAAAAAATATACTCTTCCAACCTTTGTGGGAAGTCAGAAGACCTATAATTAAGTTTCTAAAACTATCACGGGTAGAAAAAAGCCACCAGCCCGCTTCCTTCTCAACAATTTGGTAGGAGAAAAGAAACTCCAAGACTGAAAGCAAATCACGATTGCCACTACAGGCTGCCTAAAGGATCATGCAACCAATCACGATCCTCCAGGAGTTGGGCATTAGCTGGGAGGGCGAAAGGGCAATGCAGAGAAGGAGGTCCCTAACAAACTGAGCAACCGGGAACTGGAGAGTAGCAGCCAGAGCTTGCCCGTATAGGCAAATCTCCTCTGGCTAAGTATGACAGGCTCACTCAGACGCCTTGGGAACACGCAAGACTATGTCCCTAGAAAGATCATATAACCGCCTAAATCTCTCCAAGTCCAAAGAGTCGAGAGTGGAAGGGAAGACCTCAGCCATCGAAGGAATGGGAAGAGGCTCCCGAGACATTGCAGAAACCCCCTCAGGGTTGTTAAGACAAATGGTCTAGGACTGGGGAATGTCAGGGCTCAATGATAGGGTGTCATTAGAATCAAAAGATACAGGACTAGACAAGGAGTCCATCCGACCGAGAGTAAAGATGACTTCTAATGAGGGACCTAAGAATGACAGAAGATCATTAAGGATGAAGGACAAGAATGACAAGTCGCCACCTACTGAATCTAGGTCTGGGGGACACCTTTGAGCTCCAAGAAAGCCACAAAGTCAGACTAGGTGAAAACTGAATGGAACTCCGGTGGGGTCCAAGGTGAAAGTGAAGAATAAAAGAGAATAATAGAGAAAAATAAAACAAAAAATGTAGGCCTAGATATCAGAAAGAAATAGAATAAACTTAAAGAAAAGGAGGAGGCTAAAGGGCATACCAAAACGAAGGTCTGAAGATGAACACAAACCCCGGAGAGTGCCGGAATACATTGCTGCGACTGACAAAGCTATTGAAGACGAAGATCATAAAATGAGAGAAGACTCGCAAATGAAGGAAAGCTTGTATAAACCAACCTATTTATAAGAAACAAGTGAGCCGAGCATAGCCATGTGATTGACTGTTTCAAATCCATGCCCTCCACGTATCCTCACACGTACTGAGTGGGCAGTTGAAGCGGCTTCAGATTAGCTTGTACAACGTGATCCAAGCCCGCCACGTGTTGCCTCAGGTAATGACAGTAAAGATGAAGCAATGCCTAATTAATAACTCCCTAACAGTGCACTCATTATAAAGGCATGAAGTCCAAACGGACATAATGTATGCATGACTCCCAAGACAACCATCCCATTTCCCAAGAAAAAGGGAGGACAGCAACTGCCAAAGATCAAAAGACGCGTCTGACAATAATTCCTTTGACCTCACAAAAAATGATGGCCTGCAGGAATTGGGGGGCATCTGATGGGACTGAAACTGGCACATGGTCGAGATCCCCAACCAGGACTAAATCCTAGGTCCCGACGCGATCGACCCCAGGATCCCCGACCATATGGAAATCCTAAGTCAACATCTCCCAAAGCTACCAAGAACCTCTAAAGATATTTATTAAGGCCACTTGGATCCTTGGGGCATACTTGTCAAGACGTCTGAGCTTACCCCACCTGAGGCCTTTGTATAAGGAAGGAGGACATATGCCATTCATGCCGAACAACAAGAAAATAGATGATATCCCTTATATTGGCAGAGAAGCCAACCCATATTCAGCCACTTCTAGCTATTACGATCACGCCCGGTGTCGTCGCCTTAGCACGAGGGCATTAAGTTGAGAATCCAGGAACAATGCTAGAGCTGAAAACTATAAAGTAAGCCGGTTGTAGCGACAAAAGGTATCAGCAGTATTTCCTCATAATTACATACTATTTCCCCTCTCCAAAGTCTCTAACTTGATCATCAGAATACACCCGACTGGCAATCGGCTGGCACCATTTCTTTCCCTGTCCTCACATGTTTATAGGATCGTCAAAAGCCCTGCACCCATCTGGTTGAGCTCGAGTGTCAAATTCGGGCATCATCATGAATGATGCTTTTTATGACCGAAACATCCAGGGAAGACTTCACAAGGGATGCCTAACCTCCTAGAGTCTAGTTTTCTCTCCTTAAACCAGGGTTGCCTAGAGTCTTGATGCCTAAGTGCTGCTTTGGTGTTCTTTTGTTTCATTAGATGACCCAAGTCAAAATTTAGATACTTACACCTGTATATTGAATCAAAATTTCTTATATATATATATATATATATATATATACATATATATTATGTCCTAACTCTCATATTTCAGTTGGTTATGTGGAAGCTACTTAAGGTACCATCTCTAAATTTCTTTTCTTTCTAGTTATTTATTTTTATTAAATAGTTGTTTTATTAATTAAACTTAGGTAACATGTTTTATGTACACTAATGCACACATGTACACTAGTTAGTAGGGAAACCACGTGCACATGCATGACACGATTTCCAAAATTAGGTACACCTTGAAACACACTGTATACAGGAACTAGACCCTAGGTTTGAACCAATTTAGGTAGGTAACCGTGTATGTAGGTGGATCGGGGTGCTTAACACCTTCCCCGATTCATAACCGAACCACTTACTGAGAACTTTAAGTTGATAAGTTTATTAGGAATCTGATATTTTTAAAACAAATTTTTAAATTAAAAAAATGATTTATTTTTTAAAAGAGTTGTCCAGTCACGTCTTTAAAAAGACTAGTGGCAACTCCTTGTCATCATGGGTTAGGCCCATGATGAGTGGACTCATTTTCTAAGAGGCCCACCCATCCTACAAAAACCGAGGCCCATAAAATGGCAACTCCACTTAGGATAGGTTCAAACTAAAACTAAATCAGTTCAAAAATAGGGTCTAACCGACCATCTACTTGCATGCTTTATGGTAGTTTCATTTTTTTAAGTATGTATTTGATTTCCTTTAATGTTTGTTTTCATTCTCATGTTTAGAATTCTTACCTTGTTAAATTTTTTTTGCCATGTTTAAATATTACAATATTTATATTTTGAAAAACTTTATATGATTTCCTTGCTGATTTGGAAACAAACTTTGTATGGAAACACTGAACATAACACAGAAAATAACATGATTTTTTTTATGAAAGATAGAAAAAATGAAACATTTGAACCATAGGATAACCACATATTTGAAAACTTGCGTGATTTTATTTTCCTTTTTGAAAAAACGAGTTTAGGATAAATTAGGAACACAATATACATGATACACTCATGAAAAAGCATGACACATCCTAACCAGTTCACTTTGGAACCTATTAGGAGGGAGGTGGAGACCAATACTCATGGACAAGTATAACTCAAACTGGGTTAAGGTCGAACCCCTTTTAAGGGCCACACACCGATGCCTAAGAATAATTGTATTTGTCTAGGGTCAGGTGGAAGGTCCCACACTCAACCTAATTCATTGAGCCCAGGCACATGCATTAGACATCAACCAGGTTAGTTATAGGACACAGACATACTTAGCTTGTCATTAAAAGTCTAGGTTAGTGAGAACCCTCTCGCTATTTGTTTGAACTTGTGTGAAGTGTTGATGGTCCAAGTCCTTTTTTCTTTTTTTTCTACATAATTTTAAAAGTTTTATTTTGTTTTCAATTTTTCTAAATCATACTTAGTAAACTTTCACACTTGTGATAGAACTAAACTAGCTTACACCTAAATCTAGCCTACCTAAGATCAACCGATCTGATTCTAACCAATCCAAAACTCACTAGACCAAAGATATCCCAAAATCAACCAAAAACTTGAACCAATATAGACCAAAGTTGCCTAAACAAGACCATCTTTAATCCATGTAACCTGAGTCCAATCCAACCAAGTCAAGTTAACCAAAATTGAAGTAATCCACCCCCAAGTCAGCCTAGACTCCTAAAAAGTAATTCCTTTGATTTAAGAAAGTCTAGTTTGGATCCATACAACTCATACCAAGTTAAGCTAGACTTATCAAGTTAACTCAAACCAAGCAAGCCTAACCAAGTTGACTTGAATCTAACCAAATAGAATTAAACCAGCCTTAACAAACCTAACAAAAACTAGACCCACTTAAATTTGAGCTACTTAATCCTAATAAATCAAACCATCCCAGGCCAAGCTAACTAAAATTAAACTAATCCAAACCAAATTAAGTCAACCCTAACTGAAATAGCTCCAATCAAATCAACCTTAAAACCAAACCAAACCAACCCAAACTAGGCCAATCTAAAATGAATCAAACAAATAGGGTTTATCCAAAAAGACATTCAGACCAAACCTAGTTCAATCAACTCAACTTTAAATGATTAACCCTCAAAACAGCCCCAACTTCAATCAAGCCAAAATGACCACCCAGCCTTAGACAACTTGCAAAAAACTCAACACTAAATAACAAACCATCCCAAAATAAATGAACTTGAACCAAATCCATTCAAACCACATCAACTCATGCTAAACCAATTTGAACCAAATAAACCACAATCAATTCAAACTAAATTAATTAAACTAATACCAAGCCAGATCAATTTTAATTAAATCAAGTCAACCTTAACCAAAACTGTCTAATTCGGATCAGGTCAACCATGATCAAATCAATTCAAACCAAATTTACTTAAATCAAACTAAATAATTTAAATGAGTCAACTCATATTAAGCCAACCTAATCAAAGTCATCCAATCAAACAAATAACAAGAGTTGATCAAGACAACTTGAACCAAAACCATTTCAATTAGAATGACACAACCAATCAACTTCTAACTAAAGACATGAACATAATCACCAACCATCACTACCACTACTAAGGGCACAGCACGTCATTTTCTTTTTTATAATTTTTTTTGTTTTTTTAAGGACTTGGTTCTTAGGACATTTTTTTTCAATTACAAGTTTTATTAATTTTTATTTTGCAACTTTTTAATCATTTTTAGGGACATGGATCCTAAGTTTGGATTTTTTTCTTTCATTTTTTCCCAATATGTTATAAAAGGTTCAAATATTAATGATAATCATGTTAATAACATAGGCCAGTCAGTGGGATTGAGAAAAATGTTACCTAGTAGACCTTATACTTGTAAAGATCATGTACTTTGCAACCTTGGAAAGTGAGAATTCACGATTCACAAAGTATCTCTCAACTCAAATCATACTTCAAAGTCTCATCGCATGATCATCGGGAAAAGCCTTTATTGTGGTCAAACCCATCATCAATCCTTAAACGCACTCAATTAAAGCCCAACCTCAACTGAATCTTGTGCCACCCTCAATCCAGCCCGGTAAAAAAAAATCCTTCCTCACTCCATAATCCTATACTACTTCCCAAAAATAACCAAAGAAAAAAATGAGAGTTCACTCCACTTCCCTGCACCCTCACTCACATATTAACTTGCTTAGTTGAACACGAATACCTTCAATTGCTCCCTTCACATCCTCCACCAAACCGTCTCCCAAGAACATATAATCTAAATGTGTATTGTGCTTACCATCAAGCCACTAGTTACACTACTAAACGATGCTATCAGCTTAAGCACAAAATCCAAAATTTGATAGATTATGAAACAATTGTTTCTGAGCCCTCCTCCTACCATTTTACCCCAACATCCAATGTCCAATAAAATCCTTCATTTCCATAACGTCAAAATGACTCAAGGTTGAAGACAAAGAAGGGAGTGACATGAAGTTTAGCAATTGATGGTGGAAAATATGATAATATCATTTCTACCAAAATGTAGAAGGAACTAACGGTTAGCTTGATCCTGATCTCTCTTGTTATCGGGTACATATGTGGCTTGAAAATTAAACCCAAGCACAGTCTCTTTAATAACAATATATATTCTGGCCCTTTTGCACATGATGTAAGCTCGAATACTATGCATTGTGATTGGAGACCTAAGTGATTGCTTATCCAAGGTTGTACAAATACAGGACCTTTTTAGTGCCATTTCACTTTGACTATCCTAAAAGTAACTAATGAATAAACATGAATAAAAAAACATAATTCAACAAACTACATTCATGTCAACATTACATGCATCATGATTTCAAAAAACAGGTTTATAAAATATAACCACTTGTTTTAAATATGAAGTAGAGATAGATTTTAAAATCATTGGTTTTCATAATCATATTTTTCAAAAAATAATGCATTGGCTTTTCTCGCTCGTTTTCCTATTGTTCCCAGGAATCCCTTTAGAGGGTCGCATTAAAAAAATTAAAAAAACAACTAACATTATGTGCTATAAGTGATATATTTTCAAAATAAGGGTAACATTTTTTTTTAAGAAAAATAATTTTCATATCAAAATGATCTTCTTTTCAAGTATGTATGTAAATACTGTTTTTGTCATGCATGTCTTTTTGTTCTAAAATAAAGTCACTAGTTTTCAAAGAAAAATGATTTTCACTCAAAAAATATCATTTGTTTTCAAATATGTATATATAATGTTTTCAACATCAAATCTCAATCATAATATGTTTTCAAAATATGAGCATCTTGCTTTAAAAAGAATTTTCAAACACATGTAGTATTTTAAAAATGTAATATTCCTGAATTGCATGTTGCATTAATTTTTTAAATGAATTTTAAAAACCTAAAGGGATTTCATTCTTGTGGTCAAATACTGTAGTCAGGCATATGCCCCCTAATAGCAAGTTTTGGTGCTCAATTTTAGGGAAAAATTTTTTAAACCACTAATCAAATTTCATATCTCTAATCTCATGCAAATGAAAAATGTTTTATCAATTTTTATTATGAACATTAAGCTTGATTTAAATTTAATAATGATGAACTGAATTCAGAAGGGATCTAATGAATAAGTCTTTATAAAAAGGATTGTTGTTAGTGAAGAAATAATAAGCCCACTCATCTGAAGAAGAAATGAAAGTTTACCCTTAAGTAAAGAACGTCCGGGGATGCTATCATGGCAAGAATTCATTGAAGGTTCAAACAAAGAGCGTAAGTTTCAAATACTTTGTTGGAATTGAAGTCAAAGTAAAAAAAACCTTGAAGCTATCATGGCAAGAATTCATTGAAGTCTCCCAAAACTTGTCAATTGGATGACATAATCCTCGTCCTAGTGTCACTGGGGCATGAACTCTACTCCAAGACTTTCTAATAGAAGACAAATTCTTCATCTCCTTTTTGATGACCACATTGATGTAAAGAAAATGATGGTGGCATGTGCTACAATTAGGATGTGTCGATAATGAATTGACAAAAAAAAGAGAAAAATGTGTGTCAAGAATCTTAAGTCAAAGTTTATTCCAAATATAAATGAAGGCACCCTATGACTAAAGGAGATAACCCCTAAATGTTCAAAGACAGGATGGGAGGCCATTTTTTGTTAAGCAGATTCCCAAAAATATCTCATTCTTTCACCTTTACCACTAGTGAGCCAGTTTGAACCTTGAAAAAAATGGTATATAGGTAGCCTAAATCCAGGTTCAATCACATCAATAAAGCCTACATCTTGGGGATCCTCAGTACATATCAACGATTAAATAGGCAAGTCACTCATATTTTGTTAAGAATCCAAAAAATTGTCTCAATCCCCATTATTGATACCCATGTCTTAAGCCACGTTTCATCCCATAACCCAAGTCCTATTTGCTCTTTGATCAATAGGGGCAAATCCTTAAGTCAAAAGCCTTCAAAATTTCTTTTAGCAAGATAATTGACAATGATGTAAACTTCACACAAGGAAAATAAAAAAAAAATTAAAAATGAACATAAAAACCACATGTTTGAAAGGGCATGGTGAAAATTTGAAAGGACACCATGAGTAAAAGCATTAAACATGGCAAGATCAAAAGCTATGGGCATGGTGAAAACCGAACTTCAGCACTATCAGCACCCAAATATTGACTCGAGTCATTTAATGGAATAAGAGTAGCACAACAACATTAAGGCATTAAGACTCTAAGCACCTTTGGTTTAAAGAGAACAAACTTGGACCCTAGGAGGTTAGGCATTCCCTGAGAAATCTTTTTGGATATTTTGATTGCAAATGAATTAGTCAAAGCACCTTGTTATAACCCGAATACACCATTGTAGGTCAAACCTTAATTCTCACCAAAGAATCAATAAGACTTTGAGGGTCCACATTTAAAAGCCCCATTCATGTCATCTATAATTTTTTCAGCCTCCACAAGCCTTCCCTCAGCGAAGCATCATAGGCGAACACATTATCATTTTACCCCTTTGTCCTCAAATGTCTATAATCCACCAACTATCACTCAGATCACCTAAATTCTCCTACCTTTATAAGCCTTCTTGCCATGAAGCATCATACGTGAAGAATTTTTTTTTTTATTTTTTTTTTCCCTCGCAAGCAAAAAATCACTATTTTACCATTTTTACCTTCGAGAATTTACCTCTGGTGTAACAAACATGGGACCACTTAAATACACATATGTTGATCTGAACAATGACAGAACTTTAGAAAGGCACCAACAAAAATATAAAAAGAATTTATGAGTGAAACTTATACCTTTGGATAGGCACTAAAGTCTAGAGTCTTGCCTAATAAACGGCAAATGAAACAGACCCCAAACAAAAAAGTTAAAGGCAATTTACTAAGCAAGGAAAAAAAATGGGTAAAAGACATAATGATTTTTTAAGTTGTCCCAGACGAATGGCACAACTTCATAAGTCAATCTGTATCAATTATGTAAGAATCACCCTACAAATAATATATGCTTGGAAAGATCTATGAGTATACTTTCTAATGCGACAAACGATGAGTGAATTGAAGTTTCTTCAATTTTCCCAAAAAGTGTCTATACTGTTTAATGTGGTCTAAATCAACAGATTTTTAGGTAACTTTAAAAATATACCAATAAAACTTTAGAATGAATTATAGAGCAAAATATATATGCTTGAAAAGCTCTTGAAGTCTAGTTTCCAACAAAAAAACGGTGAGTGAATCCAAGTTTTGTAGGCAAAGTTATGGTTGTTTTTTCATCGAGTATCTATGCTGGAAAAATTATGGTAGGATGACGTCATCAAAGCAAAAAATTATGTACAACCATGATTTTTACAAAATTTTAAAAAAAATTCATTAGAGACCTACATAAACACAAAATTAAGAATTAGGGTTGCTATTTAAACCTATAAAACTCATAACAAAAAGGATTTTTTAAAGAAGTTTTGCAAAAGTAGAGATTTTGAAAAAAAAAAAAAGTAATAGAAAAATTTATGTTTATACAAAAATTT
>JAOXJP010132622.1:0-13560 GCA_025762735.1 Platanus orientalis | reverse complement strand
ATCTTTGCTTAAGTGTCAATGACATGTCAACTAAAAATAGAAAAATGAGTGATTAGGAATCCAAAAATGGCATGAGAATGTGCTTGACACATGCGAATTTTCATCTATAAAAAGGAGAGTGAATTGAGAAGTGTGTTGGACCAAAAGATGAATGATTAAAGGATTGAAGTGAGGTAGCTAGGTAGTTTTAGGAATGGAGAGTTGGTGAACCAAAATTGGAATCATTTTTGCTTAAGTGTCAATGACATATCAATTAAAAATGAAATAATGAGTGATTAAGAATCCAAAAGTGGAATAAGAGTGTGTCTAAATGTGCTTGACACAAATATGGCATGTGGCATGTCCCTAAAAGAGTAATGTGATGTGGATTTAGGTGTGTTGGACTCATGCTAAATACGCGACTTGCCAACCTATGATGTTTGTATACATGTTTGGACTTAAGCTAAAATATGGGGTGTTTGTGTATAGGTTTTAGGCTAGGCTTAAGGGGTGTTTGGACACATATTTTAGGTTAGGTTCAAGGAGTACTTGCTCACAAGGTTTTGGTTAAGTGGGTTATGCCCACACCAAAAATGAGGAAGGATTAAGGAGGTGGGTCCAACGAAAACCTTAGGAAAAAATCGAGGGTCTAGAATGTCAAATTAGGAAAAAATGGGAATGGCCTAAAAATGGGAGGCTGTCTAACCACCTGGGTTTCCTAGGATGCCTAAAATCAATTCTAGAGAGTTAGTGCTGCCCATCGAAATAAACCTTTGGACCCTAGGCCAAAATTAGGTGCTGACACCAGGCCAAGGAGGTAGTCGATTACTCACATGGCATGCACACCGCATTGCCTCAACCCATAATTTATGAGGAAGATTCTTATCATGTAACCAAGATAAGCTCATTTATATAATGTGTCCCAACTTTCATTCAACAATCCCATTTTGTTGTGAAGTTTTGGGACACATCATTTGCCGTTGAATGCCATGCACATCACAAAACTTGAAGAAATCATCCAACATGTACTTGCTTCCATTGTCGGTTCTTTATTATTTGATTTTCAAATCAAACTTTTTTTCGATCATATTTTTAAATTCAATGAATTTGGAAAGGACCTCACTTTTCTCTTTCATGAAATAAACCCATGCGTACCTAGAAAAGTCATCTACCATCACCAACATATATTGAAGGCCACTATAGCTCGATGTTCTACTCAACCCCATCACATTTGAATGGATTAACTCAAATAGCTTAGATCTCTAACTCAACGATCTATGAAATCGAAGACGATGAGATTTTCTATATTGACAACACTGACAAACCACATTTTGGTGTATGTCTTTCAAGATTGGAACACCATCAATCAATCTTTTGGTGGAAATTTTCTTTAACAATTTGTAGCCAACATGGCCTAAATGAGCATGCCAAATCATGGCATTATCATTCCAACTTGTCTTCTCCACATACGCTTCACTTCCTAACATCATAAACAAAGATTTCTTCTTCTTCCCTTCAAAATGAATCAGCAACCAATTTTTTTACGTTGTCAAGAACCTTCACATCGGATGGCCCAAAGAAAACATACTTTCTAGAATAAGTGATCAGTGACACTGAAACGAGATTTTTCTTTAAGCCCAAAACATGGTAGACATTTTTTAAAATGATCTCTCTAGCCTTCGAACTATTTTTTTTTTTTTTTTTTTTTTGACATTTACAGTGCCTTCTTTCGTTACTAGATGAATGAAATTGTTTGTCATAACAATCGTTTGATCTCTATCATACTAATGGAACTCTGAGAATAGTGAATCATTTCCAGTCAAGTGGTGAGAGCAACCAGAATCAATGATCCACTCCTTCTCATAATTGATTGAAGCATTAGCATCAACTACTTCTTCAATTGAACAAGGAATAGAGGCTGCATCAATTTGCATGTTAATCAACATAGAAGTGGAGCATTGTTCCCACTCCTTATTCTGATCACCTTCATTCTCATAAACAAAGTTTGCATTCTCGTTCACCAGCTTTACAAGACAATTCTTCTTGATGTGTCCAAGCTTCCCACATCTGTAGCACTTGATAGATCTCAATCTATCACCATAGTTCTTCTCTGAACTAGAACTTGCAAAATCTTTGTTTCCTCCTACACCTTTTGATGTCTCTTTCTTCTTCCATTTTTCTTTTGAAAAAAGAACTTCATTAGTATCAAAGGTGTATTTGTTGGACATTTGCCTAGCCAATGCTTCTTGATTGGAAAGCAAACTTTCCAATTCAATGATAGATGGTTGATTCGTCCATCCTTATAGGGAGGTGATAAATGGCATGTACTCCTTCTTCAAGCCTTGAATGAGACACCATTGTAACCAAGTTTCACTTACCGGCTGATCTGCATTTATCTCTGCGATTTCTACACAGATATTCTTTACTTTCAAGAAGTATTATGAAATTGACATATTTCCTTGAGTTAACATTGCAAGCTCATTCTCAAGAAGTTGGAACCTTACTGTATTTTTTCGGTAAACAACTTTTCAAGTGTTTCCCAGACAGACTTTGGGAAATCAATATCTCGAACATGATCAATCATCTCTTTATTGATTGACGCCCTCAAAGCAAATAGGGATTTCCGGCACTTGATCTTCCTTTTCCGTCGGCTTCAATGTTTTCTTGAGTGTCAGTTGGAATCACTGAATCATCACCAGAAATGAGATCCCATAAGTCTTGACCTCGGAGAAATGCTTGCATGCACAACCTCTTGTAATTTGAACTCGTAAGCTTCTTTACGCCAAATTGTGTAGATCCATTTCCACCACTAGTTGGATCCATTGCAATGAGCAGAACTTGAATAAAACTGGAGTCCAACATGTCACACCTGAACTTGATAGCCAAGAAGAATCAAAGTTTCTAACAAAGCTCTAATACCTTGTCACAAAAACTAGACGTGGATTGTTACTCAAACCACACCCCAAAAATCAAACTAAGGAAAGTCAAATTCTGCTCACATCATACGTATAAAGAAACTGAAAATTGTATTCCCTTCTACAACTCTACATTACAAAGGAGAGAAATTTAAATAAAATCAACACTAACCAATCTACACTTTCTCCATTATACGAACTTATCCCACTAACACTACCAACACTAACCAACTCCTTCGCTTTCTCCACTATACATAACTTATCCCAGTAACACTACCAACACTAACCAACTCCTAACTTATCCTAGTAACACTACCAACACTAACCAACTCCTACTACACGTAACTTACCCCACTAACATTACCAACAATTATTAGAGATAAACACATGACCCAAATGCAACAGTTAAGAGCAACCCACATAACTACCTAACTAACCGTACATGATAGCCACTAAAAGGCGTGCATGAGAGAACTTCTCATGCATCGTGCAAGATGCACTAAAATTTGACATCAAATTGGATTTTAATTAATTCCCTAGGATTTAAGTAGATTGAATTGATTTTGTTTCCTTTTGTGTAAATGAAGGATCTGCTACACCCAAATTTGTTTGTCCCCTCATGTCCCACACCACAGGCTTGGTGCTTCTTTTAAAACTGTTTTTACAGTTTTAACCCTATGCACTTTAACTTTTGTGTGTGGAGACATGAGAGGACAGGCAAATGGGTGTAGCAGATCCTTTCCCATAAATAAAGGATATCAACCAGTGGATTTTGCAGATCAGCAGCAGTCCTGGTTGTAGAGTTTTGGCCTATTTTGTCAATGCCCAATTTAAATGATTCCTAACAAATGATTCAATGGTTTACTTGGACTATTGGAGATCCTTCGGATCTTTTATATTGGGGACTGAAGGAATAGACCAGCCATGTAGACTTTGTGCATCGCATTAAAAGATTTCAATCCATCTGTACACTACGCAAGGTCCTTCGTTTATCCTATCAATCCTCAAGGTTAAAGATTTCAATCCAATGACTTTTAATAGCGTAGCCAGATATTGAGATGACATGAGAGATAAAAGTAACCATTCTATTCTTGAAGTAAGCTTTGGCATATTTGCGAATTGCGACCAACTACCAATCAAACACTTCCTATACAATGATGTTTGAATGAGAGAAAAAACAATTTGAACATAGCGGAGAAGATTAGGTACGAATCGTACTGATGCATCTGAATGGTGCCAGGGGACTGACATATCAGCGCTGAAAAGTGATAAACACCCCCCAAAAAGTGAGTCACTTTTCGGCACTGATGTGTCAGCCCCTCGGTGCACTATTCACATGCATCAGTACAAACTTTCATTCGTACGTAATCCCAGCTGCGAACATAGTCACACTACATGGAGCAAGCGCAAGTTCAAAAAGGGGCTGGATCTCAAGTTTTCTGATGCAATGAACTTAGGCCTTGTCTGGTTCCCGTGAAAAGGGGGAGAAAAGGGGCTGGTGAAATTTTCTCAAGAAAATAATTTTCAAGCCGTCTGGTTGCCAAGAATGAGAAATCCTGGATTTTCAAAACTTTCTTGTGCACCTATCTATTTTCTTGTCAGCTAGCATTTTATTTTCACACAAGTCTTGCCTGAAAATCCTCCCTTTCACGTCAAAATTGTAACACAAGCTTTTCTTTTTCTTTTTCCAGACAACCAAACAGACATCCAAAAAGGATAGAAAATTACAAATTTCTTCTTTCTTTTCTTGTGTAATTTTTTTTCTTTTTCTTTTTTATCCTTCTGTATTCAATTCAAGGCAACTAGAAGAGGCCTTAAGAAAATCCACCCTAAAACCTCTGAATCGCGAGTTCAAGATGGAGCAGCCCTCACTTTGAGTTCACAGTGGTGACACATGGAACTCTTTTGGGATGCCACACAAGCTATTATGTGTACCTGGATCATCCAAACTCCTTGGGATGAATAGCAGCCGTCCTCGTGACAACTCTGTAGAATCTTCGAAAGCAGCTTGTTCAAAACCAAAGGAAAACAGGATCTGTGTTCCCTGTGCTAAACAATAATATGCTTCAAAAATAGATGAAAAGATGAAACGTTTGCTAATCTTCTTTTTATGACTGGATATAAGATTTTTTTTTTTTAAATGTGGGGTTACAGAAGATTGGATACATCCCTCAAATATAGATAGCATGTAATAATCATTCGGGCCAGTGAATTAATTTGAAAGATCACGTTATATGTAAAAGCAGAGGCTGGAGGTAGCATACAACAGTGGCCTTGGGTTCATTAATTGACACTGCTGTTTAACTCATCTGCGGTAACGATGGCGTTTGAAATTGAAATAGACATGCAATATGCCACGTTCAAACGTGCACTTGAAACCCTTCTTGTGGGAATATTCCCATTCCTTGTTCACAATCCGGAATGCCTGTAATGCAATTACAGTTTTGAGTCTTACAATCCAAATGAGATTCATAAAATAAAACAAACCCATTAATCATATAAAGCAAGACTTACAATGTCCTCATAAGGGGGTCCGGCGTGAAATCTAATAAGGCATGTCTCGCCGCTGCTCCCATCCTTCTCGATGGTATACACTGGAGCTTTTGTTTTGTCCACAAGATCTGGGTAAAATATATTAAATTTGTACCCTTGCACTATCTTTGGAGGCGGGTTGTCGTGGTCATAGTGGGTTTGGTTGTATTTGTTCCACTCATACCCAGTGTGTACACGATTGAAATACTTGGGTTTTCTAGGACGGTATTTGTCATGCCACCAGTATACCTGCATTGAGATGGTTATTAAGCCAAAAAGATGAGAGAAACTAATAAAGTGATAATAGAGAATAGCTGAATTACAACAGACCTGTGAATCCAGGTTGACTTCAGCGCCAGAGCCAAATACTGCATCCCCTTCCTCCATGGTTCCCATAGCTCTCATGACTTTTAACTCCATGTTATCTTCCAGTGGAGTTGGCTTTGATGCCATTGCTTCTTGAATCCGTCTTTGCTGTTCTTCTAATATGGCCACACGTTTCCTTTCCTGTTACATAATGCACCAGGGTTTTGTTCATTATAGGCTGATCAAAATACCATAATAAAGTATCCCTAAGATGTAGCAGTTTCGGTAAGTTCAAGGAGGGTGAATGATTGGACTGCTAGGATTGACTACCATAGTTCAGTGGCATAGACCCATGTTCCAGAACAAGAGAAATAGAGTTGATTCTCTAGCTAGATTATATAGGTTAGTGTTCCTTGAGAAAATCAGTTAAATCAAATGATGATGATGCTTCTGACTACCATGGGGTACTGTGAATATGTTGCAAGGACCAATAGGTAGTACTCAGAATCGTTCCCCATTCTAGGTGGCACAGCTGTACTTAAGACAATTATCTGCATATCTAATCCAATTCAATCAATTGCTGTGCATTAGTAGAAGAAAACTATGAGATACATTACCAGTTCAACTCTGTCCTGTTCAGGGTCAATTGCTTCTTCATTTTCATCACCATGTAATAGCTCCGGTGAGAAAGAACCAGGCTCTTCTTCAGGCTCATGAACCTCTTCATTCATCAAGGGTTCAGGAGAGTAAGGTTGAACATCTACACAAAATGCAATCAGCTATGCCACTCTAATGCAGTGTCTCAAAACCAAGCCATTATGGACCACAGTAAGGAAGAGGAAATTACATACCTTCCACAGTACAAACAGTATCCTCTTTAGGCATTAAATCATGATCTACTTCCAAGTTATCTTCACTCTCCAGAGGTTGCTCCAGACGTTGTAGATGCTTACGCAATAAATTGGTGTGAATCTCTTTCAGAAGAGCCTATCATTGCAGAAATTAACTGATAAGTTTCCAAGCAAAAGATGCAACTTGACTATCAAAACATTTTAGGTGGAGAATTGTGTACCTTTGCCTTGTATATCTTAAGGTGTTTCTGAACAACCTGCCAAAACTCAACTACCTTGGCAGCACCAGAACGCAGCCCCAACTCAATCTGGGATTCCAATTCCTCCAACTCATGGTATGTTTTCGCTAGCAAGAGGTTCTTGACATCTGCTTCAACGCTCGAGTGCAATCCCCTTTCTTCGGCAAGCAACTCAGTTGGTGGTTCCTCTCCACGTACTCGAGCTCGATCTATGGCATCCTTTTTCCGAGCGTCAGCCAGCTCCCAATCACAAACCACCATTAATGCCTGTTGCAAAACATCCATTGTCTTATCCACGTACTTCAAACTCAGTTCAGCAGAAACATCAGAATATTTTCCTTTTAAATATCAATAACTAAATAAATAAACAAGAAAAAGAACTTCAATAGTAACACGAAGAATTTCATTCCTTAGGGTCTGCAGTTTCTAAGGATGATGCAAACCTGGAAATATTTCATGCAATATGCAATATAGAAAATAATAACATCAGCAAATATAATCTAATAAACTGAAGTAGCTATGCAAATAATTGCCATACAAGAAGAAAAGATCCAACTCAAGATGTGAAGGGCTTACTAGCTCTGCCCTTTTTTGCCACAATCCTGCAACTTATGACACTTCAATCAATTTTTCCAGCAATGGCTTTCAAATCTATGTCAATGTCATGTGTAGTTTAATTAATCATGCTCACCATGGACCATGTTTCTACATATAGCATGGTCATGCCAACATGATTTGCATTTGTAGTAGAACTTCAGCTACACTCTCAAAATCTGGAGGCCATATTCTAAGGTCTCATCCTCAAAATTCGTAATGCACATGCAATACTAAAAAGATAAGTAAATTTTGCTCATTTATGACGTACTTATGATGATTTAGCCACAGCAGTTAAAATTTAACAGATAAGAAAGAACAGAGTAAGCCAGGTTTAAATTCATATGGCATGTTTTAAATTTGCAATCAAAAGGCCATAACCACTTTCAGCCTTTGGACTTTAAAACACCCAACTCTACAAGGAGAGCTAGTCAATGACTTTGAAAAGTTAAGTCTGTACCAATAAGTTCATATGTTGCAGATTATTTTCTTTTATACCATTGACCCCAAAAAAAAAAAATTGGTGACAGCAAATACTGATCAGACCAGAAATGCTTTGACACAGCTAGTTTTGGTACATATAGAATGACCCTGATAGAGATGAAGATGTTGAGATGGATGAGATGATTAAAAAAATGCATTGGAGAGAACCTATGGGCACCTAAATAGGCAACAAAATAAAAGAGAACCGATTAAAAATATTTGGTCATGAATGTATAGAGATGAACCTAGGGCCATGTGACGAGCTCTAGGATATGTATGGAACTAAGAGAAGCACACCATTAAGAAACAAAAAGAAAATGATACAATAAGCAAGAATGCACAAGAGGATAAGGTCCCAAATATAAATGCTGTCTAGAGACTACAGCCTTGGTCAACACATCCACGGTCGAGTTGGCGGACCTTGGGACCTATTGGAACAAGATGTTCAATGAAGATGCTAAAGACCGACCCTCCCCAAGTAAATGGGAAAATTAACATGGATTTTGCTGCCCGAACCACCCGAACACCATCAAAGAATCTTCCTCCATCACTAACCACCGGCTCCTTAAAAGTGCAATCCCAAAAAAGCTTGTTGTCCCTCTCCTCCTAAATAGTCTATACCCCTGGAACCAGAAGAAGCCTCAACATTAATCTACCCTTCTTGAAAAGCACAAAATGCCAAACACCACAAAAGTGAGAACTATCTAGCATGATTTACATGTAACTATTTTCAACTCCCAATACATCTCACCACTCCCTCCCAAAGAATGACCATTGCATTCTTTTGAACTCTTTCAATCTGAAACCCCATTCAAGACCAATGGCCCAACTGCTGCACATATATTTGGTAATTGGTGGTGCAACTAACAACATCAAAAAATATTCTACTTCTCACTTTCCAGATACCTTCGCAAACTGCAAAGGAAGCCATACTGCAACCCAAGGATGCCAAAAAACCACATGGTTATGACATGAACAACTCCCTCAGAGACACCCAATCCATCCCAAATAGGGCCAATAAAGCTCAAAACATACCTTGTTAGTTAACATGTAACAACAAATGGCTGACTAATTCCTCTTCCTACTTGGACATGATACACTTACTTGCCAAATGAAAACTGCACTCTTACTTACTAGATATCCCTTTTATGGTTAAGGTTTACTTGGTAACTAAAGGTGGTAACCTTAAAAATCAGAATTAAAGGATTGTCAAGAAAGGTCTCTCCTGTGCTAAGAGTTTAATTTGTATTTTGAGCTCTTGGAAGCTTCCTCCAGGAACCAAAGGTGGTCATTTCCGGTGGTGATCCAACCAGCAAGATTTGGCCATCCCATTGTTGAATCGACTTATGTTGATAAATCATTTATATTTCTGTTCTTTCAAGATGTTATATTTTTGCGCAATAATTTACTGATGGGATTAGGTACGAACAAGTCTGAACGGACAAGGTGCGGACGGCATCAAGGGTGGACACATCAGTGCCGGAAAAGTGATTTACACTTTTTGGGGGTGCTTTTCACGTTTTGGCACTGATGTGTCCAACCCTGACGCTGTCCGCACCTTGTTCGTTCATGCCTTGTTTGTACCAAATCCTGAGGGAATAATTTATGAACACAGGCATGAGTATTGTGAGTTGCCATGGACATGGCAACACTCCAAAATCAAGAAACACACACACACAATATATATATATATATATATATTTGATGCAGCACAATAGATTTGATACCAAAACTTGATGTAGTATATTGCCAAGTGTCTCAAAGTCACCAAGTTAATATTGTAGAAGCAAGAATACAATTAACACAATCCAACATTTGAATTTTAAACACACCCAAGTATCCAAAATTTTAGGAATTGAAAAATAGAATCAAGGAAAGGGAATTAGAAGAGTTTAGATAAGAAAAAGGAGAAAAGAGGTGAAAGAAACCTAGAAGGGTAATTTTGGAATTTTTTGGACAAAAGTTATCAAAATATCCCCAGTCACGTGTCAAAAAATTACTAAATTTTACAGGTAAATTCTGACCTATAACAGGGTCCTATGGTTAAAATTTCATAAGATTTGGATTAAGTTTGCTATATGAAACTTTAAATTTTCAGACCTTTGAAGATTCTTTAACACAGGTTCACCAAAACCAATAAAGAATCTTTGACTATAAGTTAGTAGTGAAGAAGGCGATTTAAGAGGAGTTTAGAGGGTAACACTTGGGGGATAAAATCCCTAAAAGAAAATTGAGGAAAATGGAAGATTAGAGAGGTGATTTTGAAGGTATGGGTATCTAGAAAATCTGATTTTAAAGAAGAAGACTTAAAATGGGTCAAAAAGAAAAGGGGTTTTGATAGAAGTATGTCAAGGGAGTTGTATGGATTAGAGAATGGATAGAATAAAGAAGAATAAGGTATTTGAAAAAGGAGAAGAAAAAGATTTTAAAAAAAAAAGGCTAGGGATAGAACCCTAGTGGTAGCCTCATGGCTAAACCAAGGGAAGGGGAGAATAAGAAGGATAAACCCTAACCAAACAAACTAAATTTCATTAATTCATCATATCTACCAATACAAAAACATGTAGTCCTATATATAGGCTCACAAACTCAAGAAAAAGAAAAAAAAAAAAACAAATTAGAAACTCTCAAACTACTAGCTTTACTTGATATCTAAGACTTTCCTAAACTCAAAACTACTAAAACTGTGATTTTCTAAAAACTAAAACTTTCAAAAATCAAGCCCTTTTTAGAAGATTTCAACCAGCACTCTAAGAGGACCCTACTTTGACTTTTTTACTCAATAAAATTACCAAAATAAAACATCCTTGGCAATAATGTCTTATTACAAAAACACCCTTATCCTAAAACACTCAATTTAACCCATGGCACAAAAGGCCTTATTACATGATTATCTCACCCCTTAAAACACTTAAACTAACCCATCTTGAACTGGATTCTTTTGTTGATTGGCACATACAATAACCTCTTGATTAAGTCCACATCAATATTGCTTTGCTAACATATCTTCTATACATAATTTCTATTTTATTATGCTTGACTTTATGTTCTTCTCTTATTGTTTTTCTTCTTTTTTACTTCAATCCTACAAATTGGACCCAATATTATAAAGTTTTTAATTTTTTTTCTAATAAAACATGAGGTAGACACATCCAGCTGTGCCCAAACAAGTGTCTTCATTGGTCCACACGTGTGCCTGTGTCAATACATGCTCCACCTTAAGGGACCAATGTCCTAAAGATCATAGATTTTTCCTAGCCAACAGAATTTCAAAACACACTTTTGAATCTAGGGTCGTGTGTGTGTGGGGGGAGAGAGAGAGAGAGAGAGAGAGAGAGAGAAAACAGAAATTTGAGCAACCAAAAAAACCGACTTGAGCTATTTGATTGCAACCACAAAAACCCAGCCAAGCACCATGTAGAATATAACAATAATGTATCTTGATGGGTTCAGAAATGTTTTGCAATTTCACAACTGCATAAATCTTTATTCAGGGACAACATAAAAAATTGCGTACTTATATGAAGAATGGAAAAGGATAAGACCTCCCAAAATTTTAAATGTATTGGTGTTGTTGTGTCCAAATCCAGATGCATTTTTATGTCATCATGAAGCTCTTCCATTTCTTTCACTGTCAAACCCTGTTGTACACATTTCAAATGTTAATGTCAAGAATGGTCAGCATAAACCACGAGAAAATAATGTGAGTATAATTCATAGTTAAAGAATGTAAATGTTAAAAAATAAAAAAGATAAAAAGAAAATGAATCATCTAGGTGCATACTGATTATGAAGTAATTTGGTTTAAACTATGAATATAAACAAAGCACGTCAATGCATGATTCAGTTTAGAACACTCATTATGAGCATACAAACATGCATACATCCATAGACACATACAAAAATACATAATTATCCAGCATGAAAGTTCCATTTCAGGAAAGGACGATGTATCTAAGAAACAAGAAGAAATTAGATGATCAACAGGTGATCGTGTGTGGTCTACTTAGAGTTCAGCTTTAAGCTTTATAGGTTTTATTTCTTTTGAATTATAATCCCATAACTTACTTTTACACAGATTTTACAAGGTCAAGACTTTCTCTTTTGGCTAGATTTAGATGTCTTTGGAAAGGCTATTTAGTTACTATTCAAACAATACCAAGATTGCACAAATCTGAGGTGATTTGAGAAAGTTATGACCAAATTACTAAAGGGATACAAGTTTGTGACGGGAATAGAGTTTTAGTACGTTCTATTGCTATGTTTTTAGGAAGTTCTAGCAATGAGCTTATTTAGTTTCTATTTTGAGTGTCTTTTCGTCTATAGAGTAGTTCGATGGGAGAATAAAATCATTCTAATTTGGAAATGTTAGGATTTAGAAGTTTAGCTTAAGGGGTTAGTTGTTATTTCTTTAAAGTATTTTCTAATTTAATTTAAGGTAGTTTCTAAACTACCATAGCCTTGTAATTTATTTAAACTCGCGATCCCCAACAACTTGAATAGAGCATGAGTTACTGAATTGAGTTGTTGTTTAGCATTTGTCTTCTTCTCTTGGGTTAAGGTTGGGCCTTCCTATCTTTCTTCCTTCATCCTCTAATTTTTTTTCTTCTATATCAGGTCTGAGTTTTGAATATTTCATATACTTAGATTTATCCTTTGGTTCTGAGATACTATGAACTTGTTCTCCATTCAATTCCCTAGTTGCATACCGAATTTTGTTTCACTCGGATTAGTTTAACCTCATTTTCTTAAGACCTACTCTATTCTGCCCAGAATTTCCAGATTTGAATAAACCTCGGATTGATCTCTTTTGAACCATACATTTGGCTAGTTTCTAACCTAGCTTGACTCCATCTTGAGTTTACTGTTGGGCCCATAACTTTCAAGAGCTTATTCGTCCTTAGTACATCTTGCATCGGCTGTTTAAGTGTTTATTTGATTGCAATAAACAAGGAAAACGGAAAAACATTTTAAAAAGCAAAGAAGATAATTACATGACCACCAAAACTCCATAGCTCCCATCAAATACATGTCTTGGATATCCATACAACAGGAGCTGAGGTTACATCTCCTTAAATGGGACCAACTTAAAGCATGACCAGGCCCCTAGTAAGATTCAGTTCCTTTTATGAGCAGTGGCACTGTCCTTATGTGTAGGAGCTATGGGAAGCTTTGTTGGCTATCTTTGGCATGTAGTGTAACACCCCACACCCAGACGCACATATTATTGTACACATGTCACACTTAGAATGCTAACACATGTCACATACATAGGACCAATAAAATGCACACATGTTGATCTGATCATTGGCACAACTTTAGAAAGACACCAACAGAAATGTAGAAAGAATCTGAGAGTAAAACTTATACCTTTGAATAGACATGGAAGTCTAGATTTTTACACAACAAATAGCAAGTGAAACAGACACCAAACGAAAAAGTTAAAGGCAATTTATTAAACAAGGAAAAAAAAAGGGGGGGTCAAGGACACGACAATTTCTGAAGCTGTCCCAGACGGATGGCACAACTTCGTAAGTCAATATATCTCAATCCCGTATGAATCACCCTACAAATGATATATGCTTGGAAAGATCTATGAGTATACTTTCCAATGCGACAAACGGTAAGTTAATTGAAGTTTCCTAAAAGAAGTTATGATAA
>JAOXJP010132611.1:0-13561 GCA_025762735.1 Platanus orientalis | reverse complement strand
CCTATCACCTGCCTAATCTGCATTAGCATACGCATGTAATACCAGTGGGCCTGATGTATAATGCAAGCCGTATTTGAGTGTCCCTTGAAGATATCTTAGTATGTGTTTTACAATCTGAAAATGAGACTTGCGTGGCTCATGCATATGCTGACATGCATAGTTTATTGTAAAGGTTATATCTGGTCTAGTTACGGTCAAGTATTGTAGCGCCCCAACTAAACTTCTGTAGAATTTAGTATCATCATATAGTGTATCATCCTTGCTGTCAATCACTTTGTTTGTAGCTAACGGTGTTGGACAGAGTTTACAGGATTTAGCCGTCTTGAGCAACTTAATCACATATTGTTCTTGAGATAAAACAACACCTGAAGACTATTATATAAAGTCTATGCCCAAAAAATGTTTTAACTCTCCTAGATGTCACATAGAAAGTTGAGATTTGAGAGTTGTAAGAAGATTTTGAATAACTCTCAAATTGTTTCCTGTTAACAAGATATTGTCGACATACACAAGTAATATAGTAATTGATCCTGAGACATGGTGCATAAAGAGAGAATTGTCTATATGGCACATGAAGTATCCTTGAATAATAAGAAAGTGTGAAAATATGACATGCTAAGCCCTCGGGTGCTTGACACAATCCAGAAATAGCTTTGTGCAGAAGAAAAATGATAAGGAAACTTCTAATTGATAAATCATGGTGATTGAGCCATGAATATATTCTCTGAAATATATCCATGAAGAAAAGTATTTATTTACATCTACTTGTTGTATCTTCCAGCCAAAAAATGCAATGGTAGGGATAATATTAATTTGATTGTAGTCATTTTAATCACTAGGCTAAAGGTGTCAAAGAAGTCTAAACTAGGTTGTTTGTTGTATCCATTTACCACCAAATGAACGTTGTATCTGACCACATTTGGAAAAATCTTTTTTTATCTTATTAACCCATTTGCATCCTATTAATCATTTAGAACAATCAGACAGAACTAGATCCCATGTATGTTGGTCTTGTAAAGCCTTAAATTCTTCAGTCATTGCGTTCTGCCATTCGGAATTCAAAGTGCGTCTTTCTAACTTAGTGGGCCTATTTCTTGTATTGTTTGAGCAGCTAGGCAGAATTTCTTCTTTGGTTTAAGAACTCAACCTTTTGACCGAGTAACAATGGGATGAACATTTTGAGACACAGGATGATGTCCTTTAGAGTATAAAGGTTTAGAAGGGAGTAGTTCCAAATTTGGGACAATATTGGAGTTGATTTGAGTGTTGGGTAGGGAAGAAGGTATATTGGGGTTGTCAGGCAATGACTCAATTCAGTGTTCGGGTAAAGATGATGATATACTATTAGATAAATTTAATGGTTGGTGTATTGGTGAGATATCTGATGATTGTAAGTCTTAAGGTAAAGAAGAGTTTAGATGCACATGACGATTCTCATTTAAGTGAGAAGTGGTATCTACCATGGGATTTAAAACAATTTGGTCTACCAGTTGGGAATGAATATTTTGTAAATGTGAAACAAACATGTGCCTATTTGAGGTATTAAAATCAGGGAGAGGCAATTAGCACCCCCAAAAATCCTCACCACACCCCTAAAAAAAATATTCTTTTTGTACCCCCTCCCCAAAACACCCCTCCTTCCTCCCTCCTCCCTCTCTCTCACCGATGTCTCTCTCTCCCTCCCTCTCTGGCATTCTCTCTCTCTCCTCTCTCTTCCTCTCTCTCTTCCTCTCTCTCTTCCTCTTTCTCTCTCCCTCTCCCTCTGCGTTTTCTCTCCCTCCCTCCCTCCCTCTGCATTTTCTCTCTCTCTCCTCTCCCTCTCTTTTCCTCTCTCTCTCCCTCCCTCCCCCCCCCAAACCTGGAATTCAAACAAGCCCCACCTAACAAGCAGGAGCAGCCAAATTCTTATCCGAATACCCTTGACAACTGGTAAGTAATATCAGAGATCCATGTCTTACCCATAGGTAAGTGGAAACCCCACTTTGTTATATATATGCCGATTTCTTAGATCTTATATAACTAAATGTAACATTATCAAAAGAAGAGATCATTTGTCTTAAATCAAATACAACAGTACTAATAACTCATGAAACTTTACCACTACAATTGTTTAGAGCCGGAATCAGATTAAGGGCATCACCCTGCAAAATAATCTTCCCAGCTCCAAAAGATTTACCAATTTGTATACCTAGTAGGGCAGCTTGGACCTCTACTATTATAGCTGAGGAAGCACATATATTGTCAGCTCTTGCTACAATAGAACGATCCTTATTGTCCCTAGTTACTGCTCCTATTCCTGCAAACTCCTTTTTACAGTCTGTTTTGACAAAATGGATCAGATTCGGATTGGTGGCAATGTGAAACGAAACGAGAAAACACAAAAAAAAAGAAAAAAAAATCACATAAAACACAAGATTTATATGGTTTAGGAAGATTTTCTACATCCACGGGTGAAGATGATCATACACTATAATGAAGATTACAAAGTACAAAGAGTTTTTCCAAAACTCCAAAATGAAATTCTCTCAAAAACCCCCAAGAACTCTCCTATCAAAAGCTTTCTTCAAAAAAACTGGCAAATAGGTTTATTAATAGCGGCACGACATGAATCCCAAGAAACCCTACAACATAACGTTTGATCAAAACCCCAAAATACCTCCAATATAATTTGTGTTGCTCACCGTTTGCCTATTTTTGTGTCATTCATATCCCTCTCTGGGTCACAAAAAATGGGTTGCACTTAAGGTTGCTTTTGGCTTAAATCAAGACAACTTTACAAAAAAATCTCCACTTTAGCTTGAATTCTACCAAACCACTTGAATGAAACTCTTTATATTTCTCCTTCATTAAACTCACATAGGATACAAAATCAAGTCTGGTACAAATTGATCAAATCTAAGCAAAACTTGAATTTAATCATTGGAACTGGCTTTGACAACATATCTGTTGGACTTTTAGCATTCAATGCATAAGCTACCATGTCTTCAAAACCATATTTGTTAGAAGGTTTAATGATCCTCTTATGTTGCTACTGAATTTATTGAACTTGAATTGTTTCTAGATCCTAAAGACATACTCCACCTCCACTTGAACATATGAAAATCCAAACTTTAAACCATCTTATTCTCATGATTACCATATGCAAATCTTGGATTTAGATTAAGGAAGATGGAAGAAAGTTACCTCAATGAATTAATCGGACACGAGATGTATATCTGACCTGGTCTCCTCAAGTATTCACACCTGCATTAAAGTTCTCCAGGTTTCTCCCACTTTTAGAAAGTATATAGGTCATACTCTGAATGTGATTAACTACATATTTATAAATTTGAGAATTCCAAGAAACCTTAAGGGGTTGGGGATCCCGATGGGATTCCCATCCTAAAGCTGTGGTGATCCAAAAACCCAAGTACAATTCATAACTGCATTTAGGTGACTATGTCTTTAATAATTATGATTTGTAAACTACTAATTGCAATCATGCCTTGTAACATATTGCAATTGAACCCCTTAGGATAAGAAAATATTAACGAACCCTTTTTACAAATATTTCATAAATTTGTCCTTATAGTACATAAAATTTCTTAATAACCATCATGATAGAAAAACAATCACTATTTAACCCTTTTGGTTATTAGAATATTATCTTTGGGAACTTAAGATTTGATTGGACAACAAAAAATATAGCAACAGCACATGTTTGCATACACTTAGTATGATTTAAATGTATAATCAATGACTTATTGATTTGAACAACTTTAAAGTTAAACTTGTATCGATTTTGACTAAATTAGCTAGTAAACTACACATCATTAGAAAGTTCTAAGAGTCTATATTCCAATAAAACAAACGGTGTGTGAATTGGAGCTTCCTAAAACAAGTTATGAAGGTTGGAGTACAAAGTGTCTGAAATGGAAAAACTTTGGGAAGTTCAAGTGCTCGAAGAAGTCCTTCGAGTGATCAAACATGGAAGCTCAAGCGCTCAAAAGTTGAGTTCGAGCGCTTGACAAAAGCATCATTTGGGAACCCCAAAAACATCTTAACTCGAGCCCACGAAGGTGCCACTCGAGTGCTTAAAGATGCTCTAGCACTCAAGAATAAACCTTGAGCGATCAAAGTTGGACATTCAAGTGCTCAATGGTTATGTAACACCACACATATGTTTGCATACACATAGTAGGATCATGGATGCCTAATTGATGATAAATTATTTTGGCATAATTAGTTTTGTGAATGTTAAGTGTATTAGTGATATTAACACACATACATTAGTGAAAAAGTTAGATTAAACATAGAGGGGAAAGAAAGAAAAAAATAAGTCCTGGACTTGACAAGTTTTGAAGCTGTCTTAGGCAATAATTTGGGGTAACTTTAGATATAAACCTATATCAATTCCGTATGAATCAACTTGAAAACTATACACCATTAAAAAGCTTTAAGAGTCTACTTTTTCAACGCAACAAATGATGCGTAATTTAGAGTTTTCTAAAAGATGTTATAATCATTTTCATACCAAGTGTCTGAATGGAAAAGTCTAGAAAAGTTTGAGAGCTCGAAGGAAAATCTTAAGTGCTCGAAGAAAATAACATTAAAGAAAATCAGAAAAATCACAGCTCGAGGGCTCAAAGGTGGACTTCAAGGGCTTAAAAGTGGAAGTTCAAGGGATCAAAGTGTACATTCGAGGGCTCGAATCGTGCGAGAAAGAATTTTGAAATTTTTTGAAACTTCAAATTTTGAGACAACTTAGGTTTCTACTTTGCTTAGGACTCTTTTGGAACCTATAGAAGCAACAGAACTTGATCAAATTCGAATACAAACATAGAGAAAGAGGAAAAGTGGAACAACAATGAGAGAAAACTAGGGTTTTGAAAGATTTTGGGTATTTTTTGTAAAGAACTTGGAATTTTTGGTGATTTCGAATCAACAAGTAACTATATATATTATACTTCGTTTTCAATTCTTTTAGGTTCCTAGAATGTTTATAATCATGTTTTGTAAGTATTGGTATATGTTATGCTTCATTTTTGAATCTTTTAGATTCTCATATTATATGAAATCTTGTTTTTTATGAGTCATCTTGTATATGATGCTTCAATTCTGATTCCCCCAAGTTCTTAGATGTTGTTTTCGAAGAAATGAATGATATTTTGAAAGTAATCATATGTTTCATGTTTCATTTTTATCTCCTTATATATTTAGAATGCTTGTTTTGAAAGAAAGAATCATGTTTTATAATAATCATGTATATTAACTTTGTCTTAATTTATGAGGATTTTAAATCTCTGATTCATCGATTTTTTTTCATTCAAATATATGTTTTACAAAGGTTTCTTTAATATAAATGTTATAATAGACCATGTTTAAGAAGAATAAGGTTTGTCTTCACTTAATCATGCATATTAGGTGAAGATGGCTGTAGTGCCCATAGTTTTTATGACTCTACTCAAGTACCTAATCATTGGGTAACATCAATTGGTGAAGACGACCCTAATGGCTTAATATATGATATATTTGTTGGAATCCCTGTATAGGTTACATGTTATGTCTTTTTTTTTTTTGTCGGAGACCTTACATGGGTTATATGTTATGTTTTGTCAAAGATCCTACATGGGTTATATGTTATGTTTTATCAGAAACCCTATATGGGCTAATATGTTTTAGATTTATTGGAGACTCGTCACGTTTATTCGAATTTGGTTTTTGACTTATCGAGAACCCCTCATGGGTTTATTTATACTTGATTTTTGGTATTTGATGGAAACCCTCATGGGTTAGCATATAGTATGTAGCACATGCATGGTCCAGTTTTGGTTCATTTTAAACACTGATTTGGCTATCTTATACCATGAACATTTTTTGAATCATAGTAAGGAAACATGTACAACATACTCATTGCACCTGCATACACACTTTGATTCCTTACTCTATCTTTATTCATTTATCTGCTATTACAATTACTTGACCCCTTTTATGTTGTATAAACTGCATACCATTTCGCTGAGCTAATCAAGCTCACCTCAATTGAAACCACCTTACAGATGGAGACATGGAGGACATGGTACTTTAGAAGCCATTTGGGATGTGGTGATGTGAGATGTTGGATTGAGCGTTCAAGCCCGATGATCTATCATTTTGTTTATGTTTTTAGTTTGAATAATATATTTGCAATATATTGCATTTATATTTCATTTAGGATTTGTATAATTGACTCGTGTTAGCCTTTACTTAGATATAGAGTTGTATCTACTTTGGATTTAGTATAGACTTGATTATGGTTTATTTTCACTGTACTTAGTTTTCGATCATTGATATTATCTATTCCACTACACTTGACATGTTAAAAGGGTAAATGGATGAGCAATCCGATGCTTTAGATGAATATGAATGATTTATATGCACCATTAATATTATTCTGTTGTGATAATGGTATGGTTAAATGGATTTTAAATGATTGAAAAAGCTATGTATCGAATCTATATGGAAAGTGATAAGACAACAAGTGTCACATTCCCAAAATGTGATCTCCTCACCTTGAGATACGGGGTTGGGGTGTGACGTCTAGTGTTATGGATCTGAACTCATGCTTGAACCATGAATTTTAAATCTAGGTCATGACACTTAGGATGGCACAACACCAATGACCTACCTAAGTTCCTTCTTCCTTGTCTACAAGTGTCCAACGATTTGATTGGCTGTGCAACTAGTCACATCATCATAAAGTGTCTTTAGAAAAGCCTTTATGATTGATAGGTGTCTAGGAGAAGGAAAATAGAAAGAGTAAGAGAATTAAATGAAAAAAGATGGATCTGGTTAAGGGTTAGGGAACAATGAAGGGTTTGTGTTCACAAGAGATTTTGTCATGCCCTAAACTCAGGCCAATGCAAGCTCAACAATTTAGGCTGTGACATGGATTATTTATCTTATCTAATTCATATCACATATCATATTCTATTTATGGTCTCTTATCATTCATTTAACATTTTTTTTATCATTAGGATCCATATTCACATTTTCATATGAAACATAATGTAGCGAAAGTATATTCATACATGACCATTTTCTTTCTAAACCTTTAAACCATATACACAATAGAAATAACACGTTTACCTTGCATTCACATATGTGAACCATAGTCATCTTTATCAATAAACGAAAGATCTAAGGTTACTTGCAATTTAATCCACAATAGAAGATAAAAAAAGTCTTATAATGGGATACACATTTGGTTCATTACATCCTTATACAAGTACTTTGAAATGAAACTAAAAATATAAGATCATAAAATGTATATCCGATCTCTTCTCTTATCCATTTATCCTCTTGGATCAAAGTTCTTCACCTATGATGGTTATCAGATTTTAGGTGAGCTTGACAGTTCAATAGATATAAATGCAAACTATACCAATAGCAATCGGAAGCATAAAGTATAGATTGCATGAGAGCAATTCAAGATTCTAATAAGTAGTCGAAAAATGCTAACAATGACATATTAGTCCATAGATGATCATAAATAGAAGTCAAAGCCATGAATTGTGATTCTTACGGGATTGATACAGATTTATTTATGAAGTTATCCTGACTGTCTGGAACAGCTTTAGAACTTATCATGTCATTAACTCTCTTATTTTATTTCTTTTCCATTCTATGTTTAATTCAATTTTCTCACTCACCTAAGTATGTCAAAATACCACTAATAAACTTAAAATACATAATTAATTATTCTCTATCAATTATACATATATAATCTTACTTAGTACATGAACCATGTGCGGGGTGTTACAATAAGAATATTTAATTTGTTCTTATTAATGTTAAAATCTGAAAAGTGTTGTGCATTATGTGAAATCCATCGTGGATTGATTGAATAAAAGTGATCCATTTGTCTTAATCATAGATTTTAATTCTCTTTTGAAATCTATGATATGAAATTGATAGAATCTATTTGTTCATTGGGGCTTACAAATATATCTTATTGTGTTGGACCTTTAATTGTCATTATATTGTAAAAAGTGATAGCTTTTTTGCATTATAAGTGTTTTAATTATTGGATTTGGCCTCCGAATCATTAAATGATATGAATTATCAGAGTGAATGATTAACTTTGATAAGTAATTTACTCTTAAATGTGTACTTTAGATGGTCCAAACAAATCAGTGAATTGTAAATCTTGTGACTTGGATTTTGAATTGAAACCTTTGATTACATCTCTATCATGACATTTTTATGTCTTGTAGATCATTTTCATTTGAAAAGCATAAAAAAGAATGTTTTAAGTGTTCCAAATTAGCCTTTCCTACCAAAGTGATTAGTTTTGAAAATATATCAAATTACACATGTTTAGAAACTTCTGAATTAGTTTCTTCACTGAAAGTGTTCAATTTTAAAAGTGTTGGAAATGTATAAAATGTGATTTGTGAAAAACATCTATTTGAAAATTCGAATAAATTCTGCTTTGAAAAGTGAACAATGGATTCCCTCAAAGAGTAGATTGTGAGAAGTGTTTTAAACCCTACCCATGGGGGTTAAACATGAGGTCTAGATTCTATTCTTTAGGGTTAAACAAGTTTGGACCCTACTCATGGAGGTTAAACATGAGATACAGACCTTATCATTGAGAAATAAACCAGATTTAGACCCTACTTATGGAGGTTAAACATGAGGTCTTAACCCTCCTCTTGGGAAATAAACAATGATCTAGACCCTCCTCTTAGGGACTAAACAAGAGCAAGTAGGCCCCTCCATTGATGTGAAATGATGGAACCCATCATAAGATAATATGTGAAAATGTTTTGAAAAGTATTAAGAATTCTAAATGTGATTTGAATAGTGTAAGACTTTCCGCATGTGTTTTGAAAGTAGCATTTCAAAAAGTATTAAGAAATTCGAATGTGATTCGAATAGTATTTTAAATAGTGTAAGAACTTCTGCATGTGTTTTAGAAGTAGTATTTCGAAAAGTATTAAGAATTCCGAATGTCATTCAAATAGTCTTTTGAACGGTTTAAGAACTTTTAGATGTGTTTTGAAAGTACCGTTCTAAAATGTTTTAAAAACTTCGAATGTGATTAGAATAGTGTCTTTATTTGTGTAAGGACCTCCAAATGTATTTAAAAGATTGTTTTGAAAAGCTTGTGAATCCCCATAAGTGTTTTGAATGAATGTTTTAAAAGGGGACCTAGTAAACCAAATTATCAACTTTTTGAATCATGTTTGAGAAGTGAAATTATTTAGAAATGCATGTTTCAAAAGATTTATGCATAAGTGTTATATTGTTATGAATTGCACATTTTACAAACATTCATGTTATACTCATGCTTGACTCTCCATATTGTATTGTATAACTTTTATAATTGTTTGCAAGCTGTAGACTCACCCTTCCACAACATTCTTCAAATATAAAGTGAGTCGGCAATAGATGGATTACACACAACACCCTTATAGTTCTTATTTTACATTGAAACATACTTATCAAAATTTATCTTATGTTTGATGGACTAACTTATGATATATTTAACAATATATTTAAAAGAGATTTAAAACTGAATCTCACTTTATTGCATTTGTAGGTTATGATATTGTAATTACAATTACTTATTATATTGAGGTTTTAATTGTGGTAACAAATATTCAATAAAGATTTAAATTAAATCTCAAGTTGTAACCTATATACGTTACAATGTTGGAATTAAATATATTTATTATATTAACGTTTTAATTGTGGTAACTAATATTCAATAAAGATTCAAATTGAATCTCAAGTTGTAATCTATATATATTACAATGTTGTAATTAAATATATTAAATGTATTTATTATATTTTAAATAATATTTATATTACCATATATCATGACAACTAAGTGTGTATGCCAACGGTCTGGTTTGCGGTTTTCTCATGGTTTATCTCTTAGAGGAAGATAAAAAATACATGTAAGTGTAAAATAAGGTTGTTTAAGTTTTTGCATAAAAATAAAGTGCAAAAACAAGAGTTTTCTCATGGAAAAAGAAAAATATTGTGATGTTTAGATGTTATTTTTAAAAATGATTCTACATACCAAGGAACTATTGGAGTTGTTCGAATGGAGGCTTATTTATTGTACAGAGCAAGGTGAACTGTTTGTGTATCCCTTAGAGGTGGACGCCGAATCAGGTTGTTGCATGAGAGAACTCAATGAATCCATTTTAAGGGTAGTGGATTACTGGGAAAGGCACCGACAAACATTTTCATTGCAGATTCTTTGGTATGTGTGTTTCTATTGACTAGCAACAACTTCATTCGGGTATGTTTTAATTCATTTAGTTATTTTTTTTAATTAAGTATCATATTTATATCATAATTCGTTGTTTAGGTTATTGTGATTATAATCATCTTGAATAACTTGTGAATTAGACAGTTATATTGCTCTTGTTTTAATCCATAAATCTTTATATGAATTTGTAACATTGATTTTATTACAAAATTCTCTAACATACCTTATTATAGAGTTTCCATTGCTATGATTTGGGTGAAATGGCACCCCATGTCGCTACCATGGAGACTTATTTTGGTTTAGACTTAGCATATTGTTTAGAATGTGAAGCATTTTGACTGATTAACAATTCTGTTGTGTATTGTATTAGCCACGTGAATGGAAGTGTGCAATTCAACTGTATTAGTGAAATAAATGTGAATGAATGTTAAGTATTTTCCACTACTTTAGTGATATGTGTGAATGCAATCTAAGTAATTTTACTACAATGAATATAATAAGAATATGAAAAATAAAAAGTATGATGCGATATTGACATGAATAAGAAAAAGAAAAAGAAAATATAAGACCAAAAGGCTTATGTGTTCATGAAGGAACAATGAGACAATACAAGCAAAAGTGTATAGTGTGACCGAGTCACGATCCGGTTCAATTGCCAAACGGAACGGACTATCTATTAGGGGTGTGACAATGAATGTAGCAGGCAAAAACAAAAAAAGGTAAACCAAAATATTTTGAAGGAAATTTGAAACTTAAAATACTTAGGTTTAGTAATAAATATATATAAAGAAACAGTAAAACTTGAATCACTAAAGACAAAAAAAATACAATAGATTATGGATGCGATATTGATTTATTTTAGTACAATATTTATTTGCTCTCAACACAGGCAGTAGTTCATTGATAGCTATTAGAGCTAGGGTGTAGATGGATCATTTCATCTAGTTTCAAATCATCTTTTGTGATAACTATCATTTGGCTCCACCTTTTCTATAATTATCAACAATCATCGAGTCATTATTGTCAAGCATTTTTTTATGAAACTTTTAAATCTGTAGTATTGTTTTCTAAGTTCAATTACATTAAAAATTCATCAACCATTTCATAATCATTTCTTATTGTATTTGGGAAAAAGAGTGCTTGGGAGAAATGGGTTTTGACTTGAGAATCTGGATCTCTACAATGCAATATGAAAGGAGTTGTATCTGATATTTCATTTTGATTTATTGCATAACATTGAAATTGTATAGATTTTGGCTAAGCATAGAGTTAATAAAAAGTATGAATGTCTCACTACTCTTCACTATATTGTCATTAAGAGATTAGCTAGAAAGTAGCTAAAATTCTAATTTGTCATGATGTAAAATCAAGGTTAGCTACATGACATTGCATTGGGCAACAACCATGTGTAGCTATAGAAATTGGATCATAATTTAATTGATGGGTGAACAAAGGATGATGTTATCAATAAAAACAAACCAAATTTCTTAGATGAATACAAGGGTACATCATGACTATAAGACATAGATTAAATGAGTGAGACAAAATGTAAAGAAGGATATACTATGTTAATCGAGCTTTGACTGATTTGAAATGAATATGTATGAATGCAAAAAAGGTTGTGCATGAAGGTTGAGCATTTGAAGTAATTCATAAATTATTAAAAGAAGTACAGTCACTAAAATCAATTTTTCTCTTCAATTTGTCTCAATTCTCATCATTTAGTGTCATTCTTTCCCTTTACTTGTTGTCCCATTTTTTTCTTTGTTTTCTTCTAAATTCTTATATATATATGTGTGTGTGTGTGTGTGTGTGTGTGTGTGAAGATAGTTTTTTTATTTTTTTATCTTTAGTTGTATGTCATGTTATAGCATCCATCTTATTTCATTACATTTTTTATTGTTGATATCTTTCTTATTTGTTTTAGTGATTATAGTTAATATTATTTTGTGTTAGCTCGTTTCATTTTAATTTTGATATCACATGATGTCATTATTATTTTATTTATTATTGTCAAATAATTGAGGCATATGATCTTTATAGATATATTGTTGACTTTTCTTGTTTTAATGGATTATGTGGGAAGCACCTTGACATACACATTTCTAATCATTTTTTATTTGATATTATTTACTTTATTATGTGACATGTAAGCAAGTGATTTGATAATTAGGGTAATTGATAGTTTTTTTTAAACACACGTTTATATATGTTTTAATTATTTAGGGGAATTCATTTGCACATGCATGAAAAATGTTTCCAAAATAAAACATATTCTTTTGGACACCATACATTGAAATTTGAACCTAAGTTTGAATCGGTTTAGGTAACTGTACAAGCAAGTGAACCAGGGTGCCAAATACATTCCCTAGTTCGCAATTGAATCACTTAACTAGAATCTTTGAGTTTACCAGTTTGGGTGGTACCTAAATTTTTAAATAAACTTTATAATAAAAGTTTTTATTTTCAAAACTGATGTCTAATCACATTGTAAAAATGATCAGTGGTGACTTAAGGTCATTGTAGGTTAAGCCTATGATGAGTTAACCATTTCTTTAAAAGAAAGACTCATCCATCATGCGAAAACCAAAGCTCACAATAAGTTCATGACAAATTTGTTTCCTTTTCAAGTTGCTCTCCTCAGCTTTTTAAATATCAATTTGAGTTTTGAATACATTACGAAGGGTGTTAGCAATATCATAAGAAACTGATTCAAAAAATTTATTATTTCTTGTTTTTCAAATTAACTAACAAGTTATTCCAATTATTTTTAAAACTTCTATTTTAGACTTTTTAGGACCCAATGATAAATCATAACCATCATGTGAAGTAGAACTATCTAGGTGGATACAAAGGCTAATAAGTGAGCCAAACCATACCCCTTTTACAAAAAGGGAATTTTACTGGATAATGAAAAGTAAACTCAGGTTCCAGGTTACAATCTAAACATAAGACTTCTACATCTTAACTCCTAGATAGAAGATTACATTTTACTGTGATAGCATGCTAACAAGCTTTCTAAAGAAAGATCTATATTTTTTGGGAGATTTTAAGGTCCCACAACTTACTCTATGAGAAGTTTGATAAAGGTAGGATTAAGAATGTGGGGTTTGGCTAGGGGTGGGCATGGGCCGGGCTCGGGCCATGGAAGGCCCAGGCTCGGCCCTTAAATTATAGACTAGGCTCGAGCCGGGGCTTGGACCTGTAGGGGTGGGCTCGAGCCAGAGTTTGGGCCCGGCCCTCATTAATTGATTGGGCCTCAGGCCGGCCCACATATTAAAAAAAAATGTTGAGATGTAGGTTTGAACTCTAGAC
>JAOXJP010132600.1:0-13561 GCA_025762735.1 Platanus orientalis | reverse complement strand
GTATAAGAGACAGCTACCTATAGCATGCAAACAAATTCCTATATTTTGCTACTATTGTAGATGTCCTGGCTATGATTACTAGGAATGCAAATCATTTCTTAGTGATAAGAAGAAATGTCTCAAAGTAGACATCAAACAAGAGCATAGAGGATTTGGTATACATATGAGAGCTGAAAACTTCAACATGCAAATGAATAATCAAAGGAAGAACCATTCTCTAATGACTAAATTTCCACATCAAATGTATACTCATAATACATCACACAAATCCTCCTTGCCAATTGGAATACCAAGGCATAAATAGGGCCTTGAAGATGAAGCCAAACTAGGGGGTTGGTATAGTAACTCAATACCTGCAAACCGAGTAAATAACCAAATTAACGAGTGAACCCAACTCAAGAAGGCATCAATCTCTTTCATATTAGAAATGAAAGAGACATTTTTAACCATCCACTTAGAGTTTTGAAAATTTTGAAAACCCCCTTTCAACAGGTGCATGATAGAAGAAGCATATATGGACAATCTTCATCTTCAACAAATAGAGAAAGAAAAAACTCAAAAACTTGTCTTATGTAGATAAGCAAGTTGTAGTAAATACCATTATAGGTGGAGCAACTATGTCATCAGTAGCAGATCCTGATTTAGACTCTGCACATTGTGGCATATATATGGGTCACATGAGTGAGAGAGGTTTGACAGAATTGAGTAAGCCAAGGTTTGCTCTATTATGAGAAGACTACAAAATTAGGCTTTTGTGAGCATTGCACTTTAGAAAAATAACACTAGGTAAAATTCAATACAACTGTTCATCACACCAATGGTACATTAGCTTACATTCATTATGATCTTTGGGGTCCCTCTAGAGTTACCTCAAAAGGAGGATCTTCGTATATGATTAATTTTGTTGATGACTTTTTCATAAAGATTTGTGTTATACTCGAAAAACCAAGGACGAAGTCTTTGTCATGTTCAAATAATGGTTGGCAGTGATTGAGAGGCAGACTAGCAAGTGGGGTAAACATTTGAGAACTAATAATATTACAAAATTTCACGAAAAAGAGTTTGAGAACAAAGATAGCGACATTGCTCATTACTACACTAATCTAAGCACTCAACAACAGAACAGTGTAGCGAAGCGGATGAAAAAACACCTAAAGAAAATACGTGGTGTATGTTATTTAATGTTGGCTATCTAGAGGACTTTTGGATAGAAAATGTTACTACAACTTGCTTTCTTGTGAATCGATCTCCTTTTACATCAATTGGATGCAAGACTCTTGACGATGTATGGTCTGGTAAACCTGATGATCATTTTAAAATTAAAATATTTTGTTATCCTTCTTATGTTCATGTTAAAGATAGTAAACTTAATTCAAGGGTAAACAAGTGTGTATTTCTTTGTTATGCACAAAGGGTGAAGTGATTCAGGTTATAATGTCTTAATCCTAAATCACCTAAATTTATACTTAGCAAAGATGTTAGATTTGATGAATGTATTATGTTACACCCAAGCAAGTAGGTTGATGAAAAGGGAGATCTGTCACGACCTAAATCCGCAAGCCATGTAGTGGGCTGGGTTTAGATCCGTGACATGGGAATGATTCGTCTCGAACTCGTTTCTCATTGCAAAGAGACCAACGAACTCAGAATGTGTCATTAACCCTCTTACCTATTCACACCACCTTCCATATAATCACTTATTCATTTAAAATCATTTAACGAATCACATTGCAGGGGAATAATAAAAGCAATTATAATCTCAAGTAAGTGTTGCATAAATAAAAAAACTCACATCTATCAATGATAGTCAAGAAGTTCAAAGTCTACATCTATAATAAGGCCTCTAATGGCCAATAATATATATATCCAAACTAAATGAATAAATGTCTTAAGTCCAATGTCCAAGAAAATATAAACTAACAGATAAGTCTTCGAGCATAGGTACCCATGCAAATTCTCACCACATCATCTCCCTGATGACTTCTAGTAATCCCTGTCCTCCGTGACTCCATCTATGGGTGGTGTCAAATTTGGATAAGCTTAACGGGCATAACGAAAGGGTACGCAGTTTATACCACCCAAAGGAGACAAAAAATAATCACAGTAGCAAATAGGAAGAATCAAGATAGACTAAAGAATCAAAGAAAATATGAGAGTACATCAAATTTAATAAACATGTATCCTTACTATGATTCGAGTATGCACATGTCACAAGATAACCACAAGAGAGTTCAAAGTGAACCAAACTGAATCCCGCATATGCCACATGCTAAGTACTATATATACATGCCAAGTGTTATATATCTCATGCCAAGTGTTATATATCTCATGCCAAGTACTATATGTTGCATGTTAACCTATAAGGGGTCTCTATCACATAATGAAATCCAATGTAAATAAAACATGAAAGGTCTCCATCAAATCCAAAACATATAACCCATGAGAGGATCTCCGATAAAGCAATACACATAATCCCTATAAAGTTCTCCAACATAGCATATCATATAAACCATGTAGAGTCTATAACAAAATATGTCATGTAAACTATGCAAGGTCTCTGACAAAACATATCATATAAACCATATTGGGCTACTAGAGCTGTCTTCACCTATTGATGTGACCCAGTGATTGGGTATCTATAATCTCTGAGTAAGTATATAGCTCCTTTGCCAATTATATGACCCAGTGGTAGGGTACCTATAATCTCTGGGCAAGTATATAGCCCATTCACCAATTATATGACCCATTAGCAGAGTACATGTAATCTCTATAAAAGTATATAGCCCCTTTGCTAATTATGTGACCCGACAATAGGGTAACTATAATCTCTGAGTAAGTATATAGCCCCTTTGCCTATTGGTGGTCATCTCTGGATGACTAGTGTCCCTTCACCTATTGACAGTCCTCTCTGGAAAACTAGTGTCCCTTTGCTTATTGGTGGTCATAACTCACGCACCAACCCATATAAGGGTATATCATATCAAATTCTCACATTCAAAACCAAGTACCAAAACCATTTTTTTGTAAAGTAGATACTACATATGTATGTCTTTTAAAAGATCTACATATTCTATCTCATGAAGAATCCAAAGAATGAAGTAGTAAATCACATGAAAGGAGTTAAATACCAACATGTAAGTGAAGATGTTTGACCCAAATATAGGGACATATGGGATGTTCATAGATGTAAAATCATTTTATGCCAATGTCCATATAGGTTAAAAACCAAGTATCTCAAGTCCTTTAAAACTCGTGTAGAAATTTCAAGTACCTCATGAAAATCTCGGAGTAAACCATGCCAATGATAATATGCTCATGCCACTAAGAGCTATCACATGGTGCAAAGAGTATACCATTGTTAGGATTGAAACCACCCATAATCATCAACTTACTCCAAAGAAAGGCTATATGTTCAAGTTTCAAAGTCATATAACTGAAGCAGACCTATTAGATAGTGTTGGGATAAGACCTAAAGCAACTTATGATTTAATGAGTGCTGAAACTGGAGGTGTCGCGAATGTTGGGTTCCTTCCAATAGACCATAGAAATTATTTGCAGTCAAAGTGAACGGAATTGATGAAGAAGGGGGATGCAAGAAATGTGTTGGAATATCTTCGAGAAATGATAGCTTCTTACCTAGGGTCCTTCTACATCATGTAACTTGATGAAGATGAAAAAATAAGTGGTATTTTTTAGGACGAATTCGAAAATGGTGAATGATTACTATGCATTTGGTGATGTGGTTTGTTTTGACACGACATATAGGATAAGCAATTACAATCACCCATTTGCTCTATTTGTCGGTGTTAATCGTTACTGACAAATTGCCATATTTGGTGCAACGTTTATTTATGATGAGACTAGTGAGTCCTTTCAGTGGGTGTTTAAAGCTTTTCTTCATGCAATGTCTGCGAAAGAGCCGAAGACAACTTTAACATATCAAGATAAGGCATTGGCAAGTGCAATATCCATTGCTCTACTAAACACGTATTACCGTATTTGCATATGGCATATGTATCAAAATGCTACAAAGCATCTAAAGAGTGTTTTTCAGCATTATGAATCTTTCAGGTTTGATTTCAACAAGTGCATATTTGAATTTGATGAGGAGGTTGACTTTCTTGAAGCATGGGATATGATGTTTGAGAAATATTGTTTGCGGGAAAAGTCTTTGTTGCAACAGATATTTAATTAAAGAGAGAAGTGGGCTTTAGCATATGGAATGAATACTTTTTGTGCAGACATAAAGAGCACACAATGGAGTGAGGAAATGAATGCTGCCTTACAGAATTCCTTCATAGTAATCACAATCTTGAACTGTTTTTTCCATAATTTGAGAGATTAGTTGCTGATAAGCAAATGGCAAAAGCTGAAGCTAATTTTAAAATGACATAGACTACTCTTGTGTTGGCGTATGACATTCTTCTATTGTTTAGTGCAAAGAAGGTGTATACATCAGAGATCTTTTAATTATTTCAAGATGAGTAGGTTAAAGGGATGAATTGTATTGCTAGGATCCACTACACAGTTGATACTATCATTGCTTACCACTTCCACTCAATGATTAAAAAGCGTGACTATGTTGTTATATTTGAATCATTGCAAAAGATAGTACAATGTGCTTGTAAAAAGTTTGAATTCAGTGGAATTTTATGCAGTCATGCTTTGAAGGTGTTAGATCATGTTGGTGTGGTTGAGGTCCCAAATAGGTCCATATTGAAGAGATGGAGTAAATATGCAAAAGTTTCAATTGTAAACATTTTCTCTCAAACATCTTAGGGTAAAAGGGTTACGCCAATTTGTTATAAGGAGTTGATGCATAATGGTATTAAATTATTCACTAAGGCTGCAGACACCCAAGAAACATATGTCTTGACCATGAAAATTGTCATTTTTGTCTTTATTTCACTATAGCCGTTAGATCTATTATAAATCTAACGGTGGAGACTTATTTTAGAGGTAAAAGAAGTCTGTTATGGTGTGGGCTCTCTAAGGATGGCTAGGAAGAGTGAAAAACCCCTAGTCTAATATAAAAGGGAAAAATAAAGGAAGAGAGTGTTGAGAAAGGCAGCACAGTTCAAGCTTTCTTCTTGGTTTCTCAAGGTTTGAGAGACTGAGAGAGAGAAAGGGTGTAAAAGAGGAAATGGTGTGGGTTTTGGGTTTGGAAATACACATTCTTGTACGGATTTTCACATTCTCATAGTGAATAAACTTGTTTCTCTCCTGTGGACATAGGCACATCGCCGAACCACGTAAATCTTTGTGTCTTCTATTTTTCTATGCTTTGATTTCATTTTATTTTCTTGTTAATTTGTGCTGGAATATTGCTGCGAAACATAACAAGTGGTATCAGAGCGTCAGGTTTGGCCAAGGAGGATAGGAATTAAGAACAAGTTCTTAATTATCGGAGTTCAGTATGATGTTAGAGAGAAATAAAGGAAAATCAAAGGAGATGGATGGTTTATATCGTCTGATGGAGAATACTGTGATTGATGGTATTCCTTTGACCTCGACTGGTAGCTGGAAACAGGTGCACGGAATAACAAGCGCTTGTGTAGGGTTTCTTTCGCAGTTGGAGCAAATACAAGTGTTACAAGTTTTCAAGTGGTAGACGATGGTGAAATAGTTCTTGTGGTTAAAGAGGACAGATCGAGGTCCCTCTCTGGAGTTTACTAAATGAGTCAGCTCGGGTTAGCTACAAATGTGCATTGGTCGTGTTATGATCGAATCGGATGGTGTTAGAACCAAATTGATTCAATGGTATGTGTAGTGATGTTTTTTGAAGGTCAATGGTTGTTTGTGGTTATAGTAAACATGATACGATTCAGGTTCGAGGTGGAGGTCTGTGGGTCTCGATTTTTGCACAACAGGTAAATCCCTTTTGAAAAGAGACTTAACTATCGCAGGAAAATCCCACGTGATTAAGAGTCGCCACCAGTCTTTTAAATGATGTGACTGGACATCAGTTTTAAAAACAAAACAAGTTTTAAGTTTTGAAAAGGGTGTGAAATGTTTGACTCCACATTTAAACTGGTTAACTCCCAAAGATTCTAAGGTAAGTTGTTCGTTTATGAGTTAGGGAAGGTGTTAAGCACCCCACCTCATCTGCTTTCGCGGTTACCTACTCTAAACCCGCTACAGTCTAATAGTCAATATGGATTTATCAACTATTCATCTTACCCATTACTTTTGTCTCATTTTATTAAGATTAAGCAGGGAATCCACATGCCATTTCTGCCAAAATTTCGGCAGCATAACGACTGTAATATGGACCCATGGGGATGAATAATGATCCCCATGTCACTTCTTCAATAACCTAATAGTCCATAAATTAAGAAAACACTCCATATATGTCATACATCCGCATCATCACTGTCCACCCGACAGCTCCGCATCTATCCACATCAACATCACATAGTCTCCATCATGAATTTACATCTATCAAAATTTACAGCACTTTAGAAAGAATAAGTCATTAAAAGATTCTCTAAGTTATCTGAGGCAGTCAATATATCAATTACCTACCAAACCGGGCTAATACAGCTACACAGTCATGCCATAATCAAGGTCTCCAAATATTTCTCTGCACATAACATGGTTTATAATTAGTGACAAATCATCTGGTGTAAATGAATTGAAATAAGTTAAAGAACGTACCTTATTTGTTGTTTCTCATGTAACCACAGAAAAAATAAGGATTAGTATCAAGTGACAACATTTATGGAATTATATCTCTTTGCCATTACCCATATGACCAAAAGTCAAGGAAATGTTAGCGTAAACAATATTATTTATTGGCATGAAAGAATTAATTAAACAAAGATTATGAATAAACAATAAAAGAATAAGTTCATTACAATCACTGTGAATTTATTCTAAATTGAACCAAAAGAATGAAGCCATCTTTAAACTCCAAGAGAGAAGACAAATGTAAGAACATGATGAAGGCTGGAAGTGGTACTCAAATGCATTTAAAAAAAGATATATTTGCATTGTAACTCACCATTTTTCCATAAAAAAGAATGGGACTAAGTAAATCTCAATTAATGGATATAGAATCAATGCATAACTTAACAAAACATTGATTATTTTGAAAAGGAGGTTTGAAGAACATTTTGTGGAAATGGAATCTTATGTCATAATTAATAATCCAGCATAGGACAAACTCATGAAATGGATAAGTCAAAACAACAACGATCCTTAGTTAATGAATGTTTATCAATTTTGATTTATGTTTGAATGCAAAAGAACACACTAAACATAATCAGCATAAGGTGTCATAATTAACAATCCAGCATAAGGAACATTGAAAAAAATGACAAATCCATAGAGCATGGGGTATAAAAGTCTAAATATATAAAGTAGTTAACTAATTAACATTGACGAGTCCATAGAATGTAGGGTATAAATATCCGGGTAGAAAAAAAAAGTCAAATAACTAACATGGTTCACCAGAAAAATAGAAGAAAAAAAAGGAATTTAAATAGAAAGAGACACAGGCCACCATCAGTCCATTCATGCACAGTAATAAACATAATCTCTGCCTACCTTTAATTAATGAGCAAGAGAAGTTCAAAAAAGTCCAAAAAAAGAAAAAGGGCTGCTGCATTGGTTGTTGGACAGGCTTTCTGCCCTTAGATTGGCATGCTTGAAAAGAGAGAAAAAAATCATACTCCTTTTTTTTAATAAACCCAGGGACTGTAAGAATAGATGGCAGTCTATGGGACAACTACAAAGCATATAAAAGGAAAATAATGGTGTAGTTCTCTATCCTCTAGATTACACCAGAATATGGAAAAAGGGAGCTTTATGCATAAACATATACAATGGATTACCAGTATTAGCAACCTAATCCTATGAAACAAAAGATGAAAAATCCAGCAATGGCCCTAGATTAGGAATCTTGGCAAAAATGATATACTATCACTTCAAAAAAAAGAAAACATAAGTAAGGACCCAACAATGATTAGAACTATACTCATAAGAAGGAGCAATAACAAAGAATTAAAACTGAGATATATATTTTAAAAAAAATCTATCAACAAGAACCACAGCCAAATCATAAAAAAGAGAAGAGATTATGGCATCCATGATAAAAAACAGCAAATATTCATACAAACTCACTATCAATGTGTGCTAATGTGTGCTATGAAATGCACTCACCTGAATAGGATAAGGTTTACAGCTGCCAGACCTGAAATACTTGAGAGGGAGAGGAAAAATCCTCTCCTTTATAGCACACGACTGGGCCTTCTCCTCTATTTTAGCAATAAGGTAGGGCAAAGGTAGAGGGGTGATTGAGACAGAGCAATGTGAGAGACGAGAGCAGGGGTGACCAAGCAACCAAGAAAGGGAAGAGGAACCAAGCTTGTGGGGGATGATTCTCCTCTTTGAAAATCTCCCCCTCCCTTTTTGTCTCGTTGCTGAGGGGCTTTATAAAGAAAAGTAATCAACGTTTTCTAGGGCTGTCATTTTGGGCCAATGGGGGAGAGTGGGGTGGTCTCCAAGGTGGAGGAAACGATACCCTACCCTCTGGCTTCTATGATGTCTTTTTCAGCCAGCCTTTGATATAGCGACAAGAGATGCAAAAGGGGGACTAGGACCAGACAGAAGGTGGATTGCAATGGAGTTGCATGAGGGAGAGGGGAACAAGGATGGACCTCTGCAGCCACTACAGAGGAGAGAGAGAAAGTGTGCAGAGGAGAGAGAGAGAGAGAGAGAGAGAGAAAATGTGCAGAGGAGAGAGAGAGAGCGTGTAGGGGAGAGAAAGGGAGGGCAGAAGGGGAGAGATGAGAGAAATTGAGGGGAAGAGAGAAAAAAACCGAGAGAGAGGGGAGGAGCGGGAAAGGGGTTTTCCCCCTCTCTTTGTGCACAGGTCGTCGGCCAGAAGAAGAAAAGGGAAGGGGGAACGAGAGCTAGAGAGGAGAGGGGGGAGAGGAGCTGGGGGCGAGCAGAGGAGAGAGAAATCGGGAGGGGAAGAGAGAATCGGGAGGAGGGTTTTACCTGATATTTCCTGCGCAGGAGGGCTGGGGTCGGCCAAGCTGAGAGAACTAGAGAGCGTCGGTGTGGGAGAGAGAGAGATCGGGTGGGGAGGAGAAAGAAAAGAGAAGAGAGGGGGAAGGGGTTCCCCCCCTCTACTGCGTAGCCTGCGGCCGGCCAAGAAAAAAAAAGAGTGAGAAGCTGGTGCGCTGGGGAGAGAGAGAAGGGAAGGGAAATAGAGGGAGAGAGAGAGAGAGAGAGAGAGAGAGAGAGAGAGAAAGAGGGCGAGCGCAGGTGAGGGAGAGGATCGCCGGAGAGGGGGAGAGACAGGAGGGGAGAGAAGAGGAGAGAGGCGGGGAGAGGGTCCTTTTTCTCCCCATGCGCAGCGGGCCAAGAAGAAGGAAAAAAGAAAAAAAAAGGAAAAGAAAAAGAAAAGCAAAAAAAGAAGAAAGAATGAAAGAATGAAAGAAAGAGGAAAAAGAAAAGAAAGAAAGGAAAAGAGAAAAAGGGAAAAGAAAAGAAAGAAAGAGGAAAAAGGAAAAGAAAAGAAGGAAAGAAAAGAAAAGAAAGAAAATGCTTTACCTATTTGCTGACCCGAAGAGAAGCACCAAAAATTGGGGATCGTGCCAAAATTTGGTGCTTACACCTGGGAGTCTCTAAGAGTTGACCAGTTCTACATGGAGTCAGACATTTCACACCATTTTAAAAATCGATATTCATCCACATCTATAAAAAGGATTGTGACGACTTCAAAACATTGTGGGATTTTCCTACGATAGTTAAGTCTATTTTCAAAAAGGATTTACTTGCCTTGTGAAAATCGAGGCCCACACCCATGGCCTCTATCAAATATCGTTGGTGACACCTCGAGTCCCTTCCCTCTCTTGCTCTCTATCGCTTCTCTCTCTAGGGAACTTGATTCAAACGAATAAGAGCCCTTTAGGGCTTTGTTTTTAATATTTGTTTAAATATTATCTTATTTTTTTACTATAACAATAACACCCTTAATTGTTAACTATTTACTAAGTTAACCTTGTAAAAATGATATACACTAAGCTTAATTATATATATTACCTTATATATTACCATAAAATTACACACACACACACTTAAATGGATGGATAATAGCTGGAGCGGATGTATACATATTTATATTCGGTTTGTTTATAAACAAATATTTTCTAAACAAAAATATTAAAACGAATAAGATATAGATGCATCTGTATTTGCTTTAAGCGAATTGAATACAAACTAAATATAGATGCTTAGGTGGATGGTTGACAAACTTAATCTTGGTTGGACATTGTCTTAGCCCTTAATTAATTTTTGCTTGATATCTCTCCACTCAAATTAAAGACGAGTCAAACTCTGTAAAATGTTACCTTTAGCTAGTTACAAGGCTTAACTAAAGGTTTACCTAAAAAAAAAGGTGATGCATCCATGTTTGACAACCATAATAGTTATTTATTAAGAGCTTAACAATAAGTGTTTATTATTAAACAAAAAATCATTTTGCGGTAAAAAAAAAACTTTATTTCTAAAGGTTCTTACATTTCATTAAAGTAATTTTATACGACAATTAAATAAGCGTTTATCGAAACAGATTTAAACAAATGTACAATTTAAATGACTATTTTATCCTTAAGCCCGTATGTATGTAATGTATAGGTCTTGCTTTCCCATGCTGCATGGGTACCATCTATACATCTCACATGAAATTGCATATCTCAGGTCATATGGTTCTTCCTTAGCCCATGTTACATGGGTCCTGCCTATACATGCCACTTGGAAGCACCCAGGTTCTAACGTCACGTGGATCCCACTTATTGATATCACGTGGACTAGCCTATGATGCCATGTAGATCGATTTAGTTATGATGCATGCCATGTGGGTTTCACCTACCAATATCACTTGGGCTCCTCTATCCATGCCATTTGGTATTGGACACGAATATAGATATGCAATGGATATTTAAAATAGGATATGCATTTGTATTTGTTTACTTAACCGAATATCATATACAGATCTGGATATATCCAATAAACAAGCTTAATTGTAAGCATAAATCAATCTCTAAACCTAAATGGCTAATTGATTAAAAAAGGTAAAAAAAATATAAACATATGAAAGAAACCAAAATGAAACATTCTGACTAGTCTTCTTCGTCTTATTTTTCTTAGGTGGCAATGGCTACACCGTTAGGGTTTTCTCTTCTTTAACTCGACAACATCATGTTAAGGTTTTAGTTTCCTCTCTTCTCTTTCTCTCTTGAATTGCTGAGTCTTGTGTTAAATATAAAAAAAACAAAAAACAAAAATGGACCTAAATGAAATAGGTTAGGGTTTTAAGGTTCTGCTTCTCTCATTTGTTTGTTTGTTTTTCTTTCCTTCTTTGTTGAGTTGCTGAGTTTTGTGACTTCAATGTAATTTACAAAAGAGTAAAACAATGGATTAGATCTAAATGTCCGCATGCACTTAATAATGATAATATAAATAGTCGAATAATTTGCACCCCTAATCCTACCCACCCATACTATATTGGTCCTATGTACATATTTCACATCTATACATGCCACTTGGTAAAGATTTTTAAAGGTTATTGTTATCAATTTATTTAAAACTTTTTAATTTATTAATGCTAAGTGCAATAAACAAGATGCAATTGATAAGGCCTAGAAGGCGTGGACTGAAGTTTATTTGTACTCCATTACAAGACCTAGAAGGTGTGGACAACTATTATTTTTGCACGCAGACATCTAACAGCTTCACCATTAATTAAGCCTGGTGTATTTTTAAATTAGGATTTAATGGCTAAACAACTGGGGTGGTACACCATTGTCCCGAGAAAATAGTTTAACATTCTCTTATATGTTAAATACTTGGTCGGTCCTTTGCAAGATTAGAAGATGAATGGATACCACCATCCAATCTAAGGTCAATTATTTCTGCAATACAAGATATTCAAAGTGGTACCCAACCTAAGCTATTGGCCTTTTTTTCACCGTCCTTTAAGGTCTATTATGTACGGAGGGGAACGAAACGGGTGGTGGATGCTGCCTCCTTTCATGTCTCATTTTTCGTGGGAATGGACGTACTTCATGTTGACTTCGTAGTATCTGTAGTTCAAACAAAAAAATCAGCTGTATCAAGTGTGTTGTAGCTTTTTGCAGCATGAACAAAAAGATCACAAAAAAACAAAAACCCCATCTTAAAAGACGAAACAATCCATGTTCAGGGGTGACAATGTCAGTTCAGGCTCCTCACACCAGGATTAGGTTCAAGGTATCCAATTAGATTCGCTACAAGTCTAAGGTACCAAGATCAGGCTCAACTCTCAAGAATGAGGCAAGCTCAACTCAAACTTAGTTCAGTCACCATACTCAAGCTTACTACTTCAGGCCTGAATCTTGAAGCCTAATAGTTCATGAGCAAAACTTGCTCTTAAATCCCATTTTTTCGCAATTGAAACAGGCCCATATATATATATGTGTGTGTGTGTGTGTGTAAAAGACCCTTAATGAGCAAGAACCCTAAGGTTGTATGAAAAGTTAGAATTAATATATTTCAACACTCTCCTACAAGAGGGACATCCTTGGACAATAAACATGGAGTAATTGGGTGTGAGTCCTTAGAGTGTACATACATATGCACAAAGAACCCAGAAAAATAATTGTCCACAGGGAGATTTGAATTCACGACTTAAAACCTACTTTGATACCATCTTAAGTAAAGCAATTAGCTATCTCTCCTAAAACCCTTAGGTTGTAGGAGAGGTTAGAGTTATTATATTTCATATATTTCAACAGTTTTAACAAGTTGAGCCCAACATACTTTGGTTCATACTTAATTAGCTAAATGAGTCCAATTGGAAACCCAATCTCATCTCTTCGTGCTTGAAACTAGGCTCAAACTCAGTTCATAACAAATCAAGTTTTGAGTTGAGCCAAGCTAGCTTAGTTCATTGATAGCCTTTCGTACATGTAAATCTAACATGATATGGTTTAGGTCCGACCGATCCAAGTGATGATTATATTCTGCCTGTTTGTGGATCAATTACACTCTTATGTACGGCACCATATGAAAACTCAAGTCATTCCATCTCTTAAGAGTTGGAGAGGAAATAGAGGTTGGTTTGGGAACGGTCCCCTAAAAGCCCTTAACCTCTGCCCTCTGACAAGGAACAGACACATTAGTACTAAAAGGTGATTTACACTTCCTTTTTTTTATTTTTGTGGGGAGGGGGGTTGCATATCACTTTTCAGTGCCGTGCCCGACAAGGGCAGTGGTTAGCATTAGTTAAGAGGAGTGTTCCCAATCCTCTTTGAAGGAAATTGGTTTGATATCTTTTACAGGTCCAAACGGTTGAATCACAACCATGAAAGTGGCTGTGATTTGACACCTCCATATTTGAATTTCAAACTTCAATCAAATAACATTGTTGTATTTTCTTTAGCAGCCCAAAAAGATGACCAATCTCCATGACAACAAATTTTCGATCAATCATAGATGGGGGCAGAGATGGCCATTTTATTCAATTTCCCCATGCATACGCATTACACAGTCCACAGCTGTCTCTTATACA
>JAOXJP010132589.1:0-13561 GCA_025762735.1 Platanus orientalis | reverse complement strand
CAACAACAACAAACAGCCTTATCCCAACTATTTGGGGTCGGCTACATGAATCCTGTTACGCCATTCCGCTCTGTTTATTAATATAATTTAAAATTTTAATTTTTTATTAACAAATATTTTTTAAAATACTTAATTATTTTTATTAATTTATATAATCTGCTTGAGCATTCACTATTATATTAAAAAATTTTAAAAATTATTAATTTTTATTATTACAAAAAAAATATTAATTTATAACTTGAAATTATTTATAAAATGGTTAGAAAAACTTTAGTAATAAATCTATTGTTCACATGCAATGGGTTTTTTTTTGTTATTGTGCACGTCTAACACAATATGCCATGTGACGATACGGGGGCAGGGGATGACTACTTTATACCTACTGCATCTACTCGCCAGCGTCGGGTTACAGAGATGGTCGGCCCATCCAGAGCGTCCTATTTAACATCTACCATTTGCTCGTACGCAAAGCTTGTTGTCGAGGAGCATTATGCAAGTGGGGGAGAGGATGCTAGAGATGCGCCTATCCTTAGAGCGTCTGAGGATGATAAAGAAGTGCCTATTCCTGGAACACCTGTGGACCTGACACTCCTCACCAGCTTTGTCACACACGTTGTTGCGATTATATGGCAGCATGAGGTAATGCTTTTAAGATTAAAAAATTTTACTTATTAATACCAGGTGTACTAATAGTATTTGTTTCAATTGTAGAAGCGGTCGCTGTTGAAGTGTATTAGCCACAAGATGAAGGTAGTGGAGTGGGCGCTCTACCCTCCAGGTTTGGAGAATGGGATATGGCGAGGCTATATTGAGCGTTCCAAACTATTCGCACTGGTTCATAGTTCCTACCGGATAGTGAGTCGTGTCGTCATATCTGCATTCATTGAGAGATGGTACCCCAAGACGAACATTTTTCATATGCCGTTTGGGGAAATGACTATCATGCTTGATGATGTGAGTATGCTACTTTCTATTATCGTAGTTGGAAATACTATCTCCACCGTACGTGTGCATGAGTCCAGTGGTTTGTTGTCTTCGTTGTCGAACACAGTGGTTTGTTGTCTATGTTTATGCAGGTATGGGATATCCTGACCTATTGTAGCAAGTCTACTGACGCTATGATGTCTACATTTATGTAGGCACCAACGATTGTGTACAGATAGAAAAATAGACGGACATAACTTTTTTTCCTTTCTATTTGACAAGTTGTATATTTATTTTATAGGGGATGAGACCCCCTAATACATTGTACTATTTTGTTCAGGGATGACCCTATTTATATAAATCACAGTTTTGTTTGTTTGCATTCCTTCTTTACTTGTTATTACTATTACTTTTTTATACTTTAAAACCACGCACTAAAAGATCGCAATCACTTTATGAAGAAATAAAATAAATTGATAGGTGAAAATATAACGAATTAATACAGTTGGTAGGTTAACGGTTGGGAAAGCTGCAAATATATGTCATTTCTAGGTACCAGTTCAATGGCATGGTGCCACTTGATGTACTCTAAGACACCTCATTATCTTCACTTGTACGGTACCACTTGATGCACAATGTCTTATTTGTACTGTCCACTCCTCTCACATCCTAGGGCCAGACTTGGTTTTTTCACAGTACCACCTGAATCTGATTTCAAAATGGTAATCACAAATTCATTCTTCTTTCCAACATGTGTTGCCCACATAATGAAGGCCATCTGATTTCTGAATATCTGCACAAGAGAGGGAGACACAACAACTAATTGATCCAATAACATTAGCGTATACTACGGACTAATTTCTACCTCGTATGTGGTGAACTCATAAGTGTAATCTACGACCATTTCTTCACAAGCCTTGCTACATTGGGTTACAATCACAAGAATTAATATTTAATTGTTTAATGGTTTGAGTAGTTTATTAAGGCTGGCTCTCAACCTGATGCCACCCTCCTCCTTTATTCGGGCTTGGGACCGATAATGTCTGAAGATACAAATTAATATTTAATATGTAAAGTATTTAATATACTAAATAAATTAATATTTAAATTTAGTTAATATTTTTTTAATTTTTTATCCTGTTCAAATTAACTTTTCGAACCACTCTTGTGTTTCTCAGAAAGTTTGTCTGAGCAGACCTTGTGTTGCTCGGAAAGGCTATCCGAGCAACCCTTGTATCTCTCGGAAAGGCTATCAGAGTAACACAAGGCCAGCTCAAAAAGTCTGTTCGAGCAACACAAGGTCTACTAGGACTAGAGGTTCCCAACATGGCGTTAAATTTTTTTAAAAAATAAAAATTAAACACCTAAATGACATATCTGGGGGTTTCCTTCTTATTCCGGTTCAATTTCCTAGTACTCTATTGATTGAGTTCTCACTTGTAACGCTAATAGGCTGAAAATGAAGAGTGTTGGGAAGAATACCTTGGAAGAAGATGGAGGAGTTGGGAAGAATATGTAAGAAGAAGATGAAGGCAGTTTTGGAGGGAGAGAGCAAAGTGTTCTTAAAAATTTGATTTGATTTTGTTTTTAATATTTCAAAAGGTTATAATGGTCTTTTTATATTGGAGTATTTTGAAACACCAAAAAAATAACATTTAAATGAGGTGCACTTACAAGTAAGTGTGGTGGCATTAGAATAGATTTATAATTCATAGCAGAGTGATTTAAACCACTAATTCCCATTATATACGATATGCTGCAACAATTATTGTTTTAAGGTAATTATGGATTTACTGAAACACCCTTAGATGCTCTTGCCTTTCTAATGATTGGTAATAGAGTCTTAATAGGATTCCGCTCTCCCTGACCCTGCGCGAACCAATGTGAGTTTTTCTCCAAATATGACCACTATGTATCCAAAATAGACCAGGGATACACGCATACCCTGTGGTTGCCCTCTTATCCTTCCCTCCCATTTCTTCGCTGCTCTTACTGATGCAGTAACCATCTCTCTCTCTCTCTCTAAATCTCTGTCTCTCTCTAAATCTGGTAGCCGCCATGGAAGTTGCCACCATATCTTCGCACTTTTCCCTCGACACTCGCATGCTATCATCACGAACTAGAAGCTCAAAACAAACCCTGAATCCCTCTGCTGGGGTTTCTGTCAGGTCCTCTCTAAACAGCAATCTAATTGCTCCGTTCGTTGGCGGTAGTGTTTCCGGCGATTTCTGCGGCCAGAAAATCCGTCCGGCGTCGCTCAATCCATCGTCGTTCTCCTCCGGTTCTCGTTGCAAGAGAGGGGTCGTCACCATGGTAATTTGTTTAAACGCCGACTACTATCTTTCATGGATTTATTTATTTGTTTTTGTTAGCTAGGGTTTCGAAGCTTCTGCATCAGTTTTGCTTTTTGGAGGACTTTAGGGGACTTATAGTTATGTTATGCATTGATAGTTTTGCATATGTGGATTAGGCAGTCATGGCGGTACTCTAAATGTGGTCTATCAGTTAAAGTATTTAGCATCTGTACTTATAGAGAAATCGATTGATTATTAACGGAATAAGAAAGAGAAGATGATGCTATTTTGCACTATAAACCTCCATTGCAGGAGCATATTTAGAATTTAACTAAGGTATAGCTGCATGAAGCTTTTGTGTAACGAGCAAAAGTATGAAAGTAGTTTTTTTTTTAATTTTTTGGTGGTGGGGCATCAATTGTGAATCGGTTATGAAGGAATAGTTTTGAAATTCAATTTTACTTTTGACAAATTTGGGATTAAGAACAGAAGTTGTAATGGAGAAATTTATAGTAAAAATGTAAAATAAAGAAAATAAAAAAGAGAAGAATTAGAGAAAGATATGAAGATACCAGCTAGAATCGCACTAGTTATTGCCTAGGCAATAAGTGTTCTTATTCTTCTTCTCCTTTCTCCCTTTCCTACTTTTTTAAATCAAGAGTTATTGTTCATTTCTACTGTCCATCACATACTACTGTTTGTGTGGCACTATTCATGGTAAATTTTCTTCTTTTCAATCTTTTATCGTATGTTTTTTGTCAGTTATGTGCTGCAGAATTTTCTGATATATATAATCTGATTAAACTTTATTGAATTTTGTCATAAACCTTAACCCTAGATATATCAGTCCCAACCTTGCACCATTTACCTTTCAATCAATCAGCATATAAAATCTGTTTTCATTTAAATTACCTGCCACATCTCTGTTCTATCACACACATACAACCCCAAGGCTATCCTTTTTTACCCTCACCTCCATTCTTGACTTCTGAATTTTTTATTTAGCATAGATTCCTTCTTTCCCAGTCCATAAACCCTGCTGTAATTCAAAATCCAGCAATCTTTTTTATTATCCCACATTAGTTGCTTAATGCTAAACTCCGAACACAGCCATCTAATAAATCCCTCACTTGTAACCTACTTTTATAATCCATTATCTTTATCCTTTCCACTCAACCCTAGCTCTTTCCCTAATACCCAAAGAGACAAATAGATTATTCTTCCTTTGGTTCTGCATCAATCTCTATGCAATGAACTTAAGAATCTATAATTCACAGTTTCCCCCAATGAATTGGGCTTTTTTTATCTTTATTTTTTCCTAGTCAATGTGGGTACCAAACTATATGTACAAAAAACCTAAACAGGATCTGTAAATTGCCTAGGTGAACCCGGGTACAGAGACACCTTATTGCCTTGGTGCTTAGGAGGAGCTTCCATGAAAGATCGACATATGTTATTCGTCTGAGTTTTGTGAAGTTGCTTAGGAACTCACCTTACCTATATAACATACACATCTATGGCGTAGGGTCATGTTTATGCTTATGTGCCTTGGAATGATAGCAATTTTATTCAGAAGAAAAAGCAAAAGCAAGAGAACAATCACTGGTATGGTGACTCACAAGAAAGAAAAGAGAGTGACAGACCAAAGAAACGATGGAAGGTAAAAACAACACCCACAAACTAGAATTGATAGAGTAGATGGACATACTCCAAATGGAATCCCACACCCCCTCATCAAACTCTGCAGAAATGAGAATCTTAAAACATATAAAAATCTAAAATGGTTAGTTGGATGCGAAGGGTGTTTGCCACAGAATCAAAGAACAACTCTCTGATCCTGCATATTAGAAAGTGAGGGAAAGGGGTTGTCAAGTTCCTGTGTGAATCTCCCGTACATATTTTGGCTCGTGAAGTGCTTCAAGGAAGTGGTAAGAGGGGAATGGAAGCAAAAGTAGTGAGATTGGAGCATGACAATGGAAGAACCTTTGTAGCGGAACAAAGAATTAAAGGAGGAGGAAGATTCTCATTGTCTTGGAATGTCCTGAGGATGGTACGAATAACATTGCAATGGTTTGTGAAGGTAGTGGCTGAAGAAATATGTTCTACGTTCTATAAAGAGAGTTCACACATGAGCTAAAAGCCGTTAGTAACCAGACATATCTGGGAGATTCAGAGAGGTTAACCTTGCCTATAGTAAGATTTCCCCCAGAGAGAGTGGGTGCTGAGATATGCTTGATTGGAGGTGAAAGGGAAAGCAGTGAAGGGAAATTATAAAGAACAGGGGCTGCTTTGGCATATGCGGCAGAGTGTGATTTGAGTTTCTCTAGATAGGGCATATTATAATGTGTCAATGAAAAGTTATTGGTAGGTTTTGTGTTGAAACCCATGGACATGGAAACATTTCATGCCAATATAAGAATTTTTTTTGATTTTTAGAACCATGTGTAGATTGTAGAATGAAAAAGGTGCTGGATTCCGTTATCTCTCTGACTAAGGGAACTTTTATTTGGGAAGGAAATGCTAGATGGAGTTCTTGAGGCTGATGAATGTGTGGATTTGAGGCTTTTATTGGATTGTCTGCCTTTGCAAGGTAAATATGGAGAAAGCGTACAGCCATGTGAATTAGGTTTTCTTGGATACATGATGAGGAAAATAGGGTTTGAGGTCTGATGGTGTGGCTGGATGAGAGTTATTTTTCTCGATGACATTCTCAATTATAGAATGTTGGGCAGCCAAGAAACAATAAATACATAGAATGAGTGTGGCCGAGATTGGGATGTTGAGCTGGATGAATGGAAAGACCTGAAAGGATGAAAAGAGAAATGAATCCATTTGCAGGACCTTAGGTGTAGCACCAATAGTGATAAGTTGAAGGAAAGTTGAATAAAATGGTTTATATTTCACCGTGAGGAGTGAGATGGTGCAAGTTGAAGGTGTTTTAAGATAAGAAGAAGGCTAAAATTGACTTAGGTTGATTAGTTAGGAAATACATGGACTCTTGTGATTTAATGGAATATATGGTCCTAGATAGAGTGGAGTGGTGGAACAAGACTTGTGGAGCTGACCCCAAGTAGTTGGGATAAGGCTTTGTTATTGTTGTTGTGTTTTTTTGTTGTCATATTGTTCTCAATTCTTGTTAGCAGAATTCTAGCATGCCTTTTTAAAACCTTTAGGGTCCTTCTCTAATGTGATCTCCTTTTTTGTTTGTTCTTTATCATAATTGTAGAAGCTTGAGCTGCCATGTAGATAAAGCTGTTATCGGAGAATTATTGGAGGGTTTAGGGTGGTTCATGGAGGGCCAAAGTCTGAACACCTTCAAGCACAAAATGTTTTTTAATCCTTGCATTGGCACATTTTATATGCTTTTTTTTATGAAGAAAAATTTTCATTAAGAAAAGGGATGAGGAATCCCAAAAGATACAACAAAAACAAGACTAGAAGTTATTTACATAATATAATTCTACACCACCCTTCTTTGGCATTAACCACAGAGTAATCCCCAAGATGGCTACATTGCAAACCCCAAAAGCAAGCTAGATCCTTTGCATGAGTATAGAAAAGCACCCAGCCCAACACACAGAAGAATTCAACCTAAGAAACTAGCAAGGGTGGCACCCAATAATCACCTCCCAATCTCTCTTAATAACAGTCGGCGTTAATAGATCACAATCTTTACATTGAGTGGCCCATAAGAGAATGAGGTCTTTAGCCCTTTAGTAGACTCTAAAAAAGGGCTCCGTATACCCCTAAAAAATCCTTCTATTCCTTTCCAACCATATAGACCAACACACCGTCGTAGGAACCAAATTCAAAATCCAATTTCCTCTTGCTGAAAAGGCCTTGCCTTTCCAAGAAAGAAGAAGGGAATGCAAATCCACTGGGAAAACCCACCTCACCCCAAAATCCCTAAGGATCCCAAACCAAACCTCCTAAGAAAAGGGACAATGCACTAAAGTGTGTGAAGCAAACTCCCTATCTGCCTTGTAGAGACAACAATGATTAATCAAAATGAGATCCTTCCTTCTAAGCATGTCGATCGTCTGAATTCTACCCAAAGAAGCAGTCCACATAAAGAATTGAACCTTAGTGGGAACCATATGGCTTTCCACGGGCTTAGGTTGGTCGCATATCTACCAAAAAGAAGGGCACAAGATCGCACACTGAAAAGACCATCAAGAGAAGCTACCCACACTTTCCTATCATCCTCTTCAATTTTTAATTCTACCGATTCGAGCTTGCCAAGGAGAGCCACAATATCCTGCACTTCCCAATCAAATACTTGCCTTCTAAGAATAGGGTGCTAGGAAGGAGGATTAGAACAAAAGTCCAAGTAGTCTTGAACAAGAGCATCAGGGTTAGCTGCCAAAGAGAAAACTGATGGGTGCACCCTCTGAAGCAGATTCTCATCACACCATTTATCCTTCCAAAATTTGGTCTTCAAGCCCTTTCCTACCACCATCCTCAACCCGCCTTCAAAATCCCCAAACAACCTCATAATGCCCTTCTAGGGGCTAAGACCATATGGACTTCGAGTGGGGCAAGGGTCCCCATTAGAAAGAACACCATGACGAGAAACGACCACCTTCCTCTAAATACTATTAACTTTCCTACCAAATCTCAACAACCATTTACAAAGGAGAACATTATTCATCACTTCCATTCTACGCAAACCCAAACCCCCTTTAGATTTAGGAGAACACACTTTGTCCCAGGCCACCAGAAGAAGCCCCTTATCATTACCATCCCCTTTCCACAAGAAATCCCGTTGAAGCTTCTCCAATTGAAGAGCCACTTGAGTAGGAATGACAAAAAGGGGTAAAAATTACATTGGAATGCTAGCCAACGCTGCCTTAATTAAAGTGACTCCCATCATGAGAAAGATATTGAGCTTTCCAGCCGGCCAGTTTCATACGCATCCTATCCACCATTGGATCCCAAGCACTCCTATTCTTAAAACAAGTCCCTAATGGGAGACCCAACTAACGAATAGGGAGAGAACCCACTTAGCAACCAAGATCAGCTGCTAACACATCAAGATTAGGCACTTCTCTAATCCCAATGAGCTGACTCTTGGATAGATTCATCCTCAGACTCGAAACCGCCTCAAAGCAACGAAGCGCACATCTCAGAAAACGGATCTGCATTTGAAGATTACTACAAAGAATTAGTGTATCATCCGCATACTGTAAATGGGTAACAATCACCTCCTCCCTCCCCACTCTAAAGCCATCAATCAAGCCCTCCTCCGATGCCTTAGAAACCATAGCCCCCAAAGTTTCAGTCACCAAAAGAAAAAGGAGAGGGGAAAGCGGCTCTCCTTGCCTCAAACCCTTAGAAGCTTCGAAGGTATGGGATGGAATGCCATTGACCAATACTGAGAAGGATACTAAGCTAAAACATTTCCACAACTAATCCCTCCAATGACGCCCAAAACCGTATCTCCCCAAAATGTAATAGAGGAAATCCCAGTTAATGTGGTCATACGCCTTCTCCATATCCTACTTGCAGATCACCCCATGAGCCCCACTCCTAATCCTATCATCAATATATTCTCTAGCGCAAAGAAAACCATCAGTAATGGATCTACTAGACAAAAAGGCCCCTTGCTCTTTCGAGATGATGGAAGGAAGGATGAGCTTAAGATGCAAAGCAAGGCATTTAGAGATAATTTTATAAGTGCTTCCCACTAGACTAATGGGTCTGAAATCCGACAGACAGTTTGCCCCTTCTTTTTTAGGAATCAACGAGATGAAAGTGACATTGCTTCCTTTATCCAAGAAACCTTTCTCATAGAAATCCCTGACAACCTCCATTAGGTCGGCTTTAAGGGTCTCCCAACACTCTTTATAAAAAGAAATGGGGAAACTAACTGGACCTGGAGCCTTATTTCCTTCCAACATACAAACGACACCTTTTACTTTTTCTTCTTCAAACGGGCGCTCTAACCAAGGCCTTTGCTATTCAGAAATACAAGGGAATGAGATACCCTCTACCCTTAGCTGCACTTCCCAGTCCTCAGAAAACAGGTGACGAAAATAATGTTCCATATGTGAACTAATAACCTCCGGCCTGTCCTCCCAGGTCTCCCCCACTCATAACCTATTGATGCCATTATAGCTTCTATAGCAGCTTGCCATCTTGTGAAAGAAACTAGTGTTCCTGTCGCCTTCTTTCAACCACTTAATTCGAGCTTTTTGCCGCAACATCACCTCTTTTATCAACAAGGTTCTCTCAAAATCGTCTTTCAGAAAGATAGGAAGCGACCTTTCCTCCTCTGCAAGCTCCTCTATCTCCTCCTTAGCACATAGAAGATTAATCTCGTTAAGAATGGAATCTTTACACCTTTCCACATTTCTGAAAACCTTGCGATTCCACCAACGCAGTCTATCCCGAAGAAGCTTCAACTTCAAACGAAAACTCTGGTCAGGGGGACCCTTGACCTCAAAATAGCTCCACCAGTCAGCCACTAGATTTTTGAACTTGGGTGCAATAACCACATGGTTTGAACTAAGGCGGGGCAAAACACTGGCTTCAAGCGGAGAAAAGAGGTCTTCCTAGTCCGGGGACACCAAAAATCTATCAAGTCTACTCATTGAAGGTCTTTCCTGAAAGTTTGACCAAGTAAACCTGGGTGCAGAGCATGGGACATCAAGAAGGTTATTCATGTCTACAAAATCCCCAAATAACTCCATTCCCCTAGTCCAACGACCACGCCTACTCCTCCCATCAGAGAACAAAACCTCATTGAAGTCCCTTCCTCTACACCAAGGGTTGTCAAAGGATAACAAAAGCATATCCAATTTAGCCAAAAAATCCGGAAAAAGAGAACCATCGGTAGGACCATAAACAACCGGGATACTCCACCTTTGAGACTCCCCGCAACAAACTGCTGAAAGGGTGGTTGAGAATCTGTCTACCATTGAGTCTATCTCCATAATGCTATCCTCGTTCCAAAAAATAATGATGCCTCCATCTGTTCCGATAGAGGGGAGAAAAACCTAACCTGTTCTAGAGAAATTATTGATTTCCGAAATAATAGAACGATTTACTGACTCCAATTTAGATTCTTGCACCAAGACCAAATCGGCCTTGCTCATCTGAATCATCTCCTCTAGCATTCTTCTGCTATCCCTACTACTTGGGCACCAAGACCAAATAGGCCGGCTTACTAAACCCCTAAAAAACTCTTTGATTGCGTTCTAACCAAATCATAAAACATATAGCTGGGCACACCAGACTCCACAAGATTTTGCCGTTCCTATATGTCTTCACAATATCCCAAGAAAGGAAGAGAGATTCCATACCTTGAGGGAGGACCCAAGAGAACCCAATCTCACCCAAAAACAAATTCCAAACCTCCGATGCAAAGGGGAAATGGATGAAGATGTGGTCTACAGTTTCCTCATCTTGAAGGCACGATGGACAAGCATTTGGAATGATTAGGCCACGTGTTGGAGCATATTGATGGTTGGAAGACCGCCCTTGAGACATATCCAAAGAAAGAACGAGACTTTGGTTGTAGCATGATTGTTTTGATTATCTTGATTTCACATGGACATCAGATCAAGGAGGATATTGTTTTTAGAATTAGAGTTGTGTGGCTAAAGTGGATATGTGCTTCTGGAATTGATGTAAGCAACCAAGGTTTCTGTCTAATACTTGTTAAGTAAATAGGCTAGGATTTAGAAATTTAAGAATAGCATGATTTCTGATTTAGTCTATAGTTTGCTTGGTTATGGTAGAGTGTAAGAGGATGAATTAGGACTGGAACCATCCCAAGGTTTTGTTAGCAATTCCAGATAGTCACCTATAGGAGACTAGATTTGGGTTTTCAGGGTTTAGATTCCATGCAGGGTAGTTCTACAGTTCAAATGGGGGGCTTAGAAACTGAATTGAGGGGGTTTATATGGCTGTATATAAAGGTTCATGTGGAAGGGGGTTAGACATTGCTGCCCCTTTGATTTTGAGTTTTCAGAAGGAGTTAAAGGGCGATGTAGCACTCGGACAGGTGGAACCATATTTGCCAGGGAAGGTTAAGGTTCTAGAGGGAGAGGAATAGGCAAGATTAGGAGAGAAAGGCTTGGCTTTATAGTCCTGGTTGATATGTAGGCTGATGAGTTGAGAGTGATGTAGATTGAGTGGTGGTATACTGCTGTTCGAGGTTACACTGGTGGCGGTGAAGGCATGAAGCCAATATTTTACTTCTTTCTGGATGTGTGCTATCTGTTGTGGGATTGGGCGGGTCCTGGGTTCAATGGGCTTTGGTTATTTGATTGAAATGCAGGCTGTGGTTGTTGGGTGCTTGTTTTGCATGTGTTAGCTTATGTTAGCTTACGTTATCCTTTTTGCCCTTTTCTTTCTTGCCTTGAATTCTAAATAGCTCATATGTTTTTCCAGTTTTATGTTTTTCAGATACACTCACCAAATTGGAATTCTAATTTCTTGGAAAATATAAATTCCACCCATATCTTTCTTCTTATATCTTCTCATTATTTTAGTGCATGCATGATGCTTTATGAGCCTCCCAGTATGGGTGGCTCATTACTATTATTTCAAGTAGTGCTCATGTTCCTCGAATGGATACAACGACAACAACAACAAACAGCCTTATCCCAACTATTTGGGGTCACCTGCACGAATCCTGTTCAGTCATTCCACTCCATTTGGGGCCATATTTGCTGTTAAATTACAAGCTGCCATGTCTCTTGTTACTACTTCAATTTAGGTCAATTTTGGTCTTCCTCTAGTCCTTCTAGCACCTTCAACTTGCATCATCTCACTCCTCATTGGCGTAGTCATTGGTCTTCATTGCACATGACCAAACCACCTCCGTCAACTTTCCCTCATTTTATCGTCTATTGGTGCTACACTTAAGCTCTTGTGAATGGATTCATTCCTAATTCTATCCTTTCCAGTCTTGCCACTCATCCATGTCAACATCCTCATTTCAGCCACACTCATTTTATGTACGTGTTATTTGTTGGCTGTCCAACATTCTGCTCCATAAAGCATGGTTGGTCTTATAGTTTTCTTATAAAAATTTTCCTTCAATTTTAGTGGTATTTGTTTATCACAAAACATTCCAAAAGCACCTCTTCACTTCAACCATCCTGCTTTAATTCTATCATCAACATCATCTACAATATCTCCCTCTTTGTGCATGATTGAACCAAGATAGTGAAAATGGTCACTCCAAGGTATCTCTTGGTTATCAATTCTAACTACTCCCTCATTTCTTCTCTTATTATTGTTAAACTTGCATTCTGTATATTCTATTTTAGTTCGGCTTATCTTAAAATCATTTGATTCTAAAACATCCCTTCATAGTTCTAAATTGGCATTTACCCCTCCTCTAGTCTCATCAATCAACACAACATCATCAACAAACATCATACACCATGGCACCTCCTCCTATATACGCCTAGTCAACTCATTCATAACCAAGGTAAAAAGTATGGACTCAATACTGACCTATGGTGCAAGCTTACTGTGATCGTAAACTCACTTGTCTCTCCCCCGTTAGTCATAACACTAGTTATCACTCTATCATACGTATCCTTAACTAGCTTAATATATCTACTTGGAATCCCTTTCTTATCCAAAACCCACCAAATGATCTCTTTAGGTACTCTATCATATGCCTTCTGTAGATTAATAAGACCATGTAAAGATCATTCTTCTTTACTCTATACTTTTCCATCAATCGTCAAAGTAGGAAAATAGCTTCAGTTGTTGATCTCCAAGGATTAAATCCAAATTGGTTTTTAGTCACTCTAGTTTCACGTCTTAGTTGATGCTCAATCACTCTCTTCCATAATTTCATTGTATGGCTCATAAGCTTGATCCCACGATAATGGTGCAATTTTGAAAATCCCCTTTGAAAATCCTCCACTCATCTAACATTTTTTTAGTTCTAATGATCTTGTTAAAGAGCTTAGTTAACCATGATAAACTATCGTCTCCAATACATTTCCAAAACCTCAATTGGGATACCATTTGGTCATAGTGCTTTTCCTATCTTCATCCTCTTCAAAATCTCTTTAACTTCCGACACTTTAATCCTACAAAGATATCTATGACCTTACTCTCCTCTATTCCTAAACCGACATTCCCTACATGATCTTTATTTAATAATTTTTGAAAATAGCTCATTCACCTTTCTTCAATCCCGTCGTTTTTCACTAAGACTCTTTGATCCTCACTTTTAAGCATCTAACTTGGTCTAGGTCTGTACATTTCCTACCCCTTATTCTAGCAAGTTTATATACACCCATCTCACCCTCCATAGTACCTAACTTATGATAAAAGTCATCATATGCCTTGAATTTAGCATTGCTTATAGC
>JAOXJP010132568.1:0-13562 GCA_025762735.1 Platanus orientalis | reverse complement strand
ACTGGAAGGCATTAGTTAGGGTACTAAGGTATTTGAGATACACCATAAACTATGGATTGCATTACACCAAGTATCCCACTGTACTAGAATGGTACAATGATGCAAACTGGATGTCCGACTCAAAAGACACAAAATCCATAAGTGGATGTCTTTACACTTGGTGGTGCAGCTATACCTTGGAAATCATCCAAGCAAACTTGCATTGCTAGGTCCACAATAGAATCTGAATTTATCATGTTGAATAAAGCAGGAGAAGAAGCAGAGTGGCTTCATCATTTCTTAGAAGATATTTCAATGTGGTCGAAACCTGTGCCTACTATATGTATACATTGTGATAGCCAATTAGCAATTGGTAAAGCACAAAGTCACATGTATAATGGTAAGTCTCGACATATTCATCGTAAACATAATACAGTAAAATAGTTGATCTCACATGGAATTATTTTCATTAATTACATAAAGTCAAAAGAGAATATTACAGATCCGTTAACTAAAGGTTTGACTAGAGATTAAGTATACTTCTTATTACGGGGAATGAGTTTAAAGCCTATATCTGAAAAGTCATCATAGTGGAAATCCAACCTAGCTAACTGAAAATCCCAATATCTAGGTTTAAAGGGACAACCAAATTGTGTGTGACTTGGTAATATTACTACAATCACTATGGAAAAAACTTCTCCAACCAACTCCTATGATGAAATAATGATACCTGTAAGATTAGGGTAAGCTATGCTTTTAATAATTCTTATATCTTGCAAAATCCAAGTGGAGTATAGCAGGATACTCTTAATAAGAATTACCTATGTGAGTGTAAAGGGGCCCCTTCAAATGAAAATTGCAAGGTTGAATTCTCTAAAACACTCATGAGACCAAGCGATGTTCAGGGCCAAAATGAACACAATCATGAGAACCAAATTATGTCCGGAAAGGAGCTGTGTGAATTCTATTGTCTTGGTTTACATAAACGGCTGAACAGTTCAAGACATCGCGTTCACTGGTTAGCTAGTAAATCCGATAGTTTTTCACAAAAGAATATTCAAAGCCACAAGCTACCTATCCCTATACAACGACTTTCCAAAAGTAATATCTCTCAGTGTTTGCATTTACATTTCATTTGCGTTTTAGTAAGTCAATTTCATTCATGTGGGTGATTGTTGGAAACAGTTTTAAACAATATCTAGATTTTTTATGCAAAAATCTGATCGTTTGGCTACGTTTGAGCCAAAATAAAAGTGCAACCCACATGTCGTTTAAGGTAGGTCCACATGGGTTTGTATTCACCTCAATAAGGAGAACAACGTCGTATTGTTGGATGTTCAAAACCATCAATGGGTGAATGAGAAATTGTCTCCCAAAGTGCCTAGTTGATCACTGGTAAAACTAGTAAAAGTGTGAAATTTGAATAGTCACACATGGACTAACCCAGAAAACTTTGTGTGTTCATATATACTAATGTTGAACATAAGTTTGGGCCCCAAGGGGTATTGCTGTTTTGCGGATGGGGAGGACCTAGCCAACATGGGTCAGGCCTATATTTAAACACACACATGCACGCGTCGAACCAAATCAGGCCGGGGTAGGTCAATAAAATAAATAAATAAATAAATAAAATTTGTATTAATATTTTTCTTTTTACTTTCTCTCATAATCGGTTACATATATAGGGGACATGTCTCTACGAATATATTTTATAGTTTTTCTTTGCTGGGTGTGTCTATTCGTATAGTTTTACAGTTATGCCTTTGAAGACTGTTAGACTGAATAAACACACATGTGGCTATTAAATCACACCTATTGACATATGTCCATTTTATACAGACATGTAGGTGTCTCTTAAATCATCCCATTTCACACATGTTTGTTTCGTACGAATGTGTAGGTGGCTACTAAGTTGTAACTACTGATCATTTGTGACTATTCGAACATCAAAGGTTATGACCCTATACATGTTCCGAACAGACACAAAAAATCTATAAATAAGTAGTCCCTCTATCATTTTATTCATTTAATTTTTCGATCAAACTATTAGTGTCATAATGCATCCGTGTTAGTGCCAATGTAAGAGAGAGGTACAAGCACAAGTTGGTTCACTAAACACACAAATTGTAGTGCTGCTTCTGTGTATGGAAGTTCATTGTATCCTCGAAGGTAAACATCCGAATTGATCATAAACTCTGGTATGAGGGACGAATCTATCTTAAGAACATAGCATTAAATACTAACCTTGATCAAGTCAAGTAAAGTTTTCAATCATCCGAGTCGAGTAAGTAGTTTCAATTATTTGATTCAAGTATTTTTCTTATTTTAATGTCGTGCACTTATATAGAATACTGAAACAATAATATAAAGATAATAATTTATCAATTTTTTCTTTTCATTTTGGCTTTGAACTTTTGAAATGGTTCAGCTAATCTCTTCTTTTTTATAGCCTCATAGGCCTGCTGACTGCAAAACCTACTGCAGGACCCACAACAGTGGAAGAGAATCAACAACGCACTACTACGAACTAATGTTGAATATCAAGTTCAAACCCGAGACTTATTCTCTGAAGAAACGATGCTGCAACCACCAGGGCATTGGAGTAAGCTGTTAATTCCTTCTTTGATAGATCCACAAAATAAAATTTGGGTTCCAATTTATTGGCCATGATGTGAGATGCAGCCAGGCAATTTTAGGAGAAAAATCAAACAGACAGGCCTGACTGCCCCTTAATGAAGTCGAAGGATCCCACCATTTATTCCAATCTGACTTTCCAGTCTTATGTGAGGCTGCTTTTGGTTTCCATACGTGGTAATGGACAGTACCATGTTGAAATAAGCTTTAAACTTGATATTTTGAACGACTTTTATGAGATGGGGGTGGGGATTGACTAGAAGGGGAAGAAGATATGAAGGGTGCATTGAATCTTAAAATCTAAGCCCGTCAAGAAAAAAATACACCAGAGACGAGAAGAGCAAGGTATAACCCATAGACAAAGTTTTTTATGACTTTGTGGAGAAGGGAGAATAAGAAAGAAAACGGGGCGAGAAGGTCAGAGGAAATGAAATAGAAACGTGAATAATGTGAAATAATGAGTTTATCGATGCAAAGAAAAAAGATTCGTATTTGGCTAAGGCCCCGGTTTACGCGCAAACTCATGTAACATCACTCTCACAGTATCAACTACATGGAGATGAGCTTAAAAAGTGGGAAGTAAGCGCCGTCAAGCTTGCGCCTGATCGGTCCAAGCGGACGAGTGACAAGATGCTCAACATTTCACACATTGTTTTCACACTTTGATTTGTATGGCCTCAGATCTCTTGCGTTCCCACTCCGGATCCTGTAAATAAAGTCTCGCATGCTTCTTTAGTGTGACAAGTACTCCGAAAAATCAAATCTAAATGATTTTTTTTTAAGTTTTGGAGGCACTACAGCTGCATGCAAGACCTTTGGAAGACTTTAAGTGCAGGAAAGGATTCTGAGTGGTGGGAAATCTGCAAATTTTCGCGTGAATGGATAAAAAATGCTCACCTTAACGAATGCTAACCACTGCTCTTTGTCAAGTGGCAGGCACATCAATGCTTAAAAGTGAATATGCACCCCCAAAAAAGTGAAAATCACTTTTCAACACTGATGTGTCCACCCCTGACAAGGAGCAGTGATGAGCGTTTGTTAAGGGAAGCATTCATAAACCGATCAGAATTTTCACACTTACAGGCTGTCTTAAAGCTCAAGAGGGCCCTCACCAAACCTTTTTTCTTCTCTCCTTTAGAGATCAGACAATGCTTGTCTCTGTTTATTCAGACCTACGTAAGTGTGTCATTGATTGACAAATGATGTGTTTTTGAATTTGATGTCTCTTTTGTACACCTTCTTTTTTATCTTAACACTTTTTCAGACATTTTTAACCCCCAACACAACACATGTCAGCTTTTTATTCACCATTAACACTTGTCATCACAGAACATTTTCATCCAATTTAAAATGAAGCGTCTAAAACGGGTTCAAATATCTAGAGTGATATCACAACAATGATACGCAACATAAAACCTGACAATGAGTTTTTACACAGGTTAAGCAAGTGTGTTATCAAAAGTCCACAATATGCAATACCCTTCTATATTATCAGAATACCCTTTGTCAGGCATTGTGTTGGATGCTGGATTGGTACTCTAGAGGACTAAAACCATTGTTTAAAAACCAGTTATTAACTGAAAAACGCGGCCGAAGTACTTGACTAGATAAAATTTCTGGTTGACTAGTTGCTAAAACAAGGATGACATCAACAAGCTAATTACCAGATAACTCTTCCAAGTTTCATGAGTAACTCAAACAAGTTTTCATTGAAACTGTTTAATTAACCATTTTTTTTACCGCAATACCTTTTAACCCATTGTGGAAATCTAAAAACTTTGTATTACCGTCTCTGGTTGTCTTCCTCTAGACTGCTTTATTCCAAGTCTTCTTACTTTGCTTCTCTCATCCTTTTTTTTTTTTTTTTTTTTTTTGGTATTTTTTTATCAAAAAATTCCCTTTTAATATTTTATATTTTATTTTTGTATTTATATAAAACTTTTAAAATATTAATATATTTTTATACTAACTAGATGGTAATTAGGAACAAGTTACCGAATAACTTGGATCAGTAGACTTCTTAGTTACTGGACCCATTTGAGTTTTTAAACATTGGTTCAAACTCATCTAAAACAAGTTGTGACTGAGCGGCCCGTTTGGACTGTACAGTTATTTAGAGTTGGTCTAGTTATTTAGAGCCGTAGACCATTTCATCTCACGGCCCTCAGGGTTCTAAGTCCCAACTTGTAAGACTCTTTAAGTAAATAAATAAATAAATAAAAAGATGTAAGACGTAAGCCAATAGACCACTGAAGACGACGCACTTCACCTTTTTTGTTTTTTTAAAGTCTCAGGATCCAATCGGTTTAGAGGCATACCAGAGTAGCTCTATTAGTTAATGATATTGGATTTTGCTGGCCGCAAATTTTGTTTTTGTTGTTTTTCTATCTTAGTTTTTTTCTACATCGCGTGGAACCAGTCCTGAGGAAGAAAATTCGAGGGAGAGAGGAGCGTGTGGAACCCCCCCAATCCATTGTCTAGGTTTCCGCCGCTTCAGCCACTAATCTCTTTTTGTATTAAATTTAAGAACAACCACAGCAATTTCCTCTGACAACAAATTTTAAAAATACGGCGTGTCCAACTCCCAAACGCTTTAACACGAAGAAGACTCAGCTCCACAACTTGGAATCTCCTCCCTCAGGAATTACTGTAAATCCAGCTACATGGCTCATTCTGTATCTTCTCCTCCTTGGGAATTTCGTGGACTCGCTGGGCTTGTTGTTCCTCCAGACGGAGCAGTACCTCGGCATCAGTTTTCTTTGCTTCTTTGAATCCTTCCAAAATTAGAATCAACAGCCCAGGTGGTGATCGCAGTTTATATAACTGATAAGATACCGAATGAAGAATAAGAATTTCCAGGTTCTGATTCTGGAATCTGTTTGGCGATGGTTCCAGATACTTGGAAAGTATCAGGTGAGATGTTTGAGCTTTTCTTTATACTCAAGTTAAGAGAGGTCACACAGTACACCCACTGCCGCTTCCATTCTGTGTGGTATGTTTCTACTGAGATTAGAGCCACAAGAGATTGGCCTGCTCCTGCCAAAGTAGTGCTGTGGTATTGTGTCTGAAAATAATCCTGGATTGCCGATTGGTAGCTTTGGCTTCTTTTTCCTCTCTTTTTTTCCCCTTTGTAAATTGCAGGTCTGGGCTCCCGTGCATATTGGAGGTCTCTGGCGGGATTGGTCCTATTGGGTGAACTTCAAAACCATAAGACTCCCTCACCACTGATTTTGAGGACTTCGTGAAAATTGAAACCGATCCCAAAATCTTTACAGTTTCAATTCAGAATCCAATGGATTTCAATATCGTTGGTGTGGCCGTAATACAAGAACTGTGGAATAGAGTTGCACTTGGGGCTATGGAGCTTGAGATGGAAACAAAAGATGTGATGGTTGACAAGGAGAATTTCCAAGAATTCTCCAAGTACATCTCCGACTTGAATATACTCTTTGAAGCCTTGCAGGGGAAGAAGGTTGAGGCCACGAGTTGTGAACCCACAAAAGCAGCACTGGAGACCTTGCATGCTCAGTTGCAGAAAGCCTGCACAATCGTCAAAGACTACAAAACTGGAAGCCGAATCCGTCTCCTACTTAACTCACGCTCTGTGCTCTCACAGATGCAGGATTTGTCCAAAGAGATAGCGGAGACCATTTCCTCATTGGAGTTGGCCAATCTGAATGAAGCGCTGAACCCGAAATCTAAGACTGACCAGATCATCAACAATCTAAGCTCAATAGAGTTCCGATCAGCAGCCACAACCGAAACCATTGTGTCTGAGATTGAGAAATCAATGGCCCAGAATGCCAAGAATCAGGCCCATGCTGTCGAGCTCCTCCAAAAGATCGCAGATGCCGTTGGCACAAGTGCAAATGTTTCGCTCGTTCAGAATGAGTTGGAGCTACTGAAACAGGAGAAGGAAGAGATGGAAGCTCAGAAGAAGCAGGCTGAGGCCCTCCAGCTTTCTCAACTGATACAGTTATTATACAGTACAGAAATGGTTACAAGACCACGAGAGGAGGAAATCACCAGGTATCAGCAATACCAGATTGATTCATTCACATGCCCCCTGTGCAATGAAATAATGAGAGACCCAGTCGCCATCATCTGTGGCCACAGCTTCGAGAGGAAGGCAATCCAGGAGTACTTTAAAAAAGGAGAGAGAACCTGCCCCACCTGCAAGGATGAGCTACCTTCTAAAGATCTTACCCCAAACCTTTCTCTTCGGAGTTCTATAGGGGAGTGGAAGCAAAAGGGTATGGACTTCAAGTTCCAAACTGCAGTCTCTGGTATCACATCCGACGATCATGGCATACTGAACAAGGCCTTGGAGGACATGCAAATCCTGTTGGAGATGCCCCAGTACCGGCCCACAGTTGCAGAGAAAGGAGTCATTCCAAAGATGGTGGAAGTACTAAAAGACAGTAGGCTAAACACCAAGGCAGCTCTAAAATGCCTCTACTACCTCTCAAAACATTGCAAAGACAATAAGGTAAAAATGATTCTAAGCATCATCTGACCTTGATCTCTATCCTGTCTTTCTCCAGTTGAAGTCTAAGACTTCTGTTGTTTGGAGCCAAATTACAGGAAGCCATTGCTAAAGCAGGTGCAATCCGCCTCATTGTGAAGCAGTTCTGCAGAGGTGAGACAGAACCAGATGCTGTTGCAGTCTTACTGGAGCTATCGGTAAAAGAAGAACTTGCAGAGCAAATAGGGAATGCCAAAGACTGCATTCCTCTCTTGGTATCTCTACTCCAACACGAAAACCCAGACATCACACAGAAAGCCCAAAATGTGTTGCAAAACCTCAAAACCAACACCAATTTTGTTGTCAAGATGGCTGAAGCTGGTCACTTCCAACCATTTGTTGTTCATTTCAACCAAGGTAGGAAAAGATACATCTACTCATGAATCTTTTCAATTTTTGCCTACTAAACCTCGTTCAATTGGTTCGTTCTTCTCTCAGGATCTTCAGCGACCAGAGCTTCAATGGCTGCAGCCCTAATAAAGATGCAACTTGACGACAGTAACATGAAGCATTTCAAGGACAAGCAATTCATACGCAAGCTAGTCGAATTGCCCTCACGCTCTCCAGCCTGCAAATCTGCATGCCTTCAGTGCATCAAAAAGCTATCGGCTTACCCCAAGATGGTCAAGCTCTTCCTTGCAGACACAGCCACAATACCACTCTTGCTTGGTGTCATCACATTTGCTGGGTCCGAAGCACAGTGGAAACAAGAAGCCACAGAGATTCTCACTTCACTAGTCAAAGCCAGCCAATTCTCCGATATCCAGATGTATCCAGGCCTGCAGGAACTGCAATCCCAGCACAATGTCAGCCTCTTTTTGCAACTAGCAGCCACTTCCGAGCCTCAAACCAAGATTCAGTTCTTACAGCTGCTATTTGTCCTCAGCTACAAATCTGAGACAGCTCAAAATCTGATCCGATCTGATAAGTATGCAGTGGCCCACCTCTTTTCTTTCCTCAATTGTGGCCAGCCTGAGGTGAAACAAGAAGCAATGAAACTCATATACTGCATTTCCAAAGACCAACCTGCTGGGGTTCCACTTCCACCATCCCCAGCAAAGCAATCTGCCATAAACACCCTCGTAGCCATACTCACCAGTTCACCACGGATCAAAGAGAGATCCACTGCTGCTGAAATCATCAGTCTGCTTCCTACTAATGATATCATCGTTGATGAGATACTATTGAAATCCGAAGCCTTGAAAGCAATTCAGGAGGTGATCAACACCAAAGACAATGAACATAGTGGGATCAAGGCACCAGTTGACCCAGGTCAGTCCCTATTGGAAAACACTCTGGCAGCGCTCCTTCGCTACACAGAACCCACAAAGCCTGAGCTTCAGAGGCAAGTCTGCAAGCTTGAACTATACCCATCACTGGTACGTCTCCTCTCAACAGGAAGCTCACTCACCAAGCAACGGACTGCCATTGCACTTGCTCATCTATCTCAATCAACCAACCTGCTGGTCGCTGATGCTCCCATCATGGTCACACAGGCAAAAAACTACATGTCATTGCTAACTAAACTCTTTCCTGGCATGTCCTGGTGCTGCACAGCTCCAGTAAAGGACATGTGTTCAGTCCATGGCTCTGCTTGTTCACCAAGGCACACCTTTTGCCTCGTCAAGGCAGATGCAGTACGGCCACTGGTGCAAACACTGAGCGACACAGAGTCCGGTGCCGCTGAGGCTGCTCTAATGGCACTCGATACCTTGTTAATAGACCACAGAACACTTTCACATGCAGCTGCTACCATAGTGGACAGCCAGGGTTTGGTGGCCATTCTAGAGGTGCTGGAGAAGGGGCCCTTGTCCGCCAAAGAAAAGGCCCTCGACCTTTTCCAGAAGATCCTAAAGCATACCAAGACCACAGGTACACTATCCCAGCGCTCTGAGACAATGCTCATCCACCTCCTCTCAGATGACACACTCAAGAAGAAAGCTGCTTTGGTGCTCAGACAGATGGGTGTTATTTCAGAACAATCTTCCTACTTCTAAATTGGTTTCTCATTGTAAAGACAGAAACTACCGTGATAGCTAATAGTGCACAAGGCTAGAACATGACATGGGGACTCACGAAAAATCCAACCCACCCCTATAGGGCCTATACACTACGAACTAGGCCAATGTATTTCCTCTTATCTACATTCATTCTCCTTCCACATATTATCATACATAACAAGATTTTCTTGAGTGATTGCTCTAGTAAAATTATTTCTTTGAATCAAAAAAGCGGAACAAAACTTGAATGTCTGGGAAAGGGAATTTACAGGAGAGCTTTAGCCCAGTAGAAAACCAAATACATCTCTCAATGAAATAATGTCTTCCACAAGCTTACTAATCTGTTCAATGACAATGTGCCACTGCACCGCTGAAAGAGAAACTAAAAAAATGTCCATTCCAAGATAATTAAAGAATGTTCTCTACAGACACGCATGCATATTACAGTTGTGCAAAGTTTTAGGTGTACCTGGATCTGAAAGGGGGCTCCACAACCTCATGCAGGGAATTAGAACACAAACATGTTTGGCATCACTTGTGGGCATTGGCACCACTTGCCTCACACACTAGTTCAGTGCCTGAAATCAAATTCCAGGGAAGATATTATCAGCTCAAAATCCTTCTTCAAGCTGCACAGAGCCTCCTCTTAAGGGTAAAAAGCAACAAATTCATTTCCTTAGATCGAAGGTAACAACTAAAGAAAATATTGTTTTATATGCAAGATAAAAGCCATCGTATAATGTACAAATAGTACATTACTTTAGTTTTACGAGAATGTAATGCTACTGAGAAGTTATTTGCTTCTTCATGGCTCGATGTTATTTTGTTTGTTGTTAATCTATTGTACAAAAAAATTCCTATTCCCTTTCTGTGCACACATTCCCTTTCTGTGCACACACTTGTGGTAATCTATGCAACAAGGACACTGACAAGTGTGTCTGTCATACAGGTACAGGCCAGGCACAGAAGACCTTCCAACCATGGAATGGAATTTTGGCATAATTTAGCCAAAATTTTTAAAAAATAATAAAAGTAAAAGTAAAAATTTAAGGTCGAAATAAAAAATAGATGGAATTTTTTTCTCCCAAAGTTCTGTAGAAATTTAAAAAATTATTCGCCAAAATACATTTCTCGAAATATCGCGATTATCCATGAATTTTAGAGAGGAAAAAAAATCAACATAAACCCAAATATTTTGACAAAAGCTACAAAATATCCAAGCAATGCTTTTGGAATATACCTTTTGAGATAATAAGGAGAGTAACAAGAGGTGGTAAGTAGAACCATCTTTATCAACATGACCAATTCATTCACTGTACTATTAATAGGATCAATTATAACAAGTCACACACTCATATTCTGGAAATACAAAAACAAAGAAACTCCACGGTCGAACTACCAGAATGGCCTAGAAATCCGAGTTCTAAGTGATTCTTTTTGGATTGAAAAGCTAGGACTTCATAGTTCTTATGGACTACAAGAAGAGGGATAACTAGATAAGGAAAAAGACTTACTGTTCAATAATCATCACCTCACCACTGTTGCATGTCGTTGTTGCAATTGTGGTAGGCTGTCACCATCGCCATCTCCGTCTGTCAAAGATAAGTCCATGCTGTCGAATGATAGCCAAGAATCTCAATAAAACCCAAGATATATATGGAAACAAGAATAATGTTAAAGAACGAAGAATTAAACTTTAAGCACACTATAAGTAATCAAGATTTAATGAAAATAGAAGAAGAAACTTATTTAATGGGTTTAGAAGAATTGAAACAAGAAAATACGAAGAAAAGAGAATAAAGAAACCTAAAAGGGAAATTCTGGAAATTCTGGAAAAAAACGAAATACCAAAATACCTTTGACCGTGCATCAGAAAATTCTGAAATTGGACAAGGTGATTCTAAAGTATACGAGGATGTATACCAAATTTTAGGTTATTCCAAGATTTCTAGCTATATGAAATTATATAAAAACTCAGGTTGCACACACTTAATTCAAGAAACCACATATATGGAAAACAATAAAAAACAAGAAAGAAAAAAGAAGAAAAAAAAAAAAAAAGAGAGAGAGAAATAGATGAGAAAGATAGAGTATCTATGTGTGGGTAATCACCTACCTCACAAGCCCTTGGTTATCACCATCCATGGGTTTAAGTTTAGGCACCAAAAACTTGAAGAATAGGAGTTTCACTCATGTACAGCAAGAAACCAACCAAAAACTTTATTAGTTCCATCATACCAATACAAAAACGTGTAGCCCTATATATAAGCTCGCAAAGTCATGAAAATAATAAGAAACTAAATTAGAAACACTTAAACTATTAGCTTACTTGCTACCTAATACTTCTTAAACTCAAAACTACTAAAAACTTGACTTTCTAAAAACAAAAAGTAACAAAATCAAGCTCTTCTAGAGAATTTCGACCAGCACTCTAAGAAGACCCCACTTTAACTTGTTGACTCTTTAAAATTACTACAATACCATTGACAATAATGTTTTATTACAAAAATACCAAAAATAAAATAAAATAAAATAAAATGACCCTTATGTCTTAAACTCTAACAACTCAAGAAATATTAACTAAAGCAGTAAACTAACTCAATTAAGACTCCATCATGTGTCTACATGTGTCTTCCATGCTCCTCTTTAGAAGCTTCCATGCATGGATCCCACCAAGACCATGCATGGGCCCCACTCCATGTCCTCATCAGTCCACACTCCCCACCTCTGGTCTCTCTACCAGTCTCCTTCACATGTGACTTAATCGAGCCCTTAGAGCTTTTCCCTTCAAAACACCTCCAATCTACGGAGAGATATCACGACAATACAAATTTTGCACATGACTCGATTCCTAGTAAATGGTATGTTGATCAGAAACCTGTGTGGAACAATAGAGAAAAAGAGTGCAGTTTGCATAAAAATAATCAAACATAAAAATAAATAATTTTCATACTAGGGGCAAATCTATAATTCTAGTAGATTTGGTAAAATTATGAAAATAACATCGCCACGTGTTAGAAAATTATGAAATCTTACAGGTAAGTAGTGCACTAGAAAAGGGTCCTTCATTCAAAATTTCAAGGGATCTAGGTGAAAATTGAGAGAAATATTTAGTTTAGAAGTTTGCTATTTTAGATTTAAAATATGAAAAGCTAACCCAAATTTCAAAATCTCTTTAATTAAACTCAAGAATCAAAGGGATTTGACAGAGAGTTTGTAAGAGATGAGTTAGGGTTTGGAGGAAATAGGGTTTCTAGGGTTGGGTAATTTCAGGTTTATAAATGCCTAGAAAAATCTACCAAAGAAGAACTAATGTGATTCAAATCTAAATCAAAACAGACTTCTATAAAGAAGTTCTAAAGGACTACTTATAATTAGGTAAAGAAGAGAATAAGAAAACCTCGAATAAAAGAGATAAGAATACCTTAATTTAATAGGTGTGATTTAGACTAGGAAACTGTTGAGAAACCCTAGCCACGAGCCTTAGGTTCTGCTTCCAGATTTTCAAACAACAACTTGATCCTTCAAATTTATATGATGTTGCAGCAAAGAAGCCGGTCAATATGTAAAGATTTAAAGTTATTCCAAGGGAGAGTTTAACCACACAACATAGGCTATTGGTGTTAGATGTTCGTATTAAAAGATGGAAAAAAAATAAATGAGAAATAAATTACACAAGAATTAGATAGTGGAACCTAAAAAATGAAAAATTAGAGAAATTTAAAGATAAATTGAAAAATAAAGGGAAATGGAATTTGGAAGAAGATATAAATGTCATGTGGAATGAAATGGTTGGCTACATCAGAAGAGTAGCAAAAGAGGTTCTTGGAGAATCTAGAGGGAAAGTGGAACCATCTAAAGAAACTTGATGGTGCAATGATGAAGTCCAAAAAAACCATTAGAGATAAAAGATATTGTTATAAGGATTGACAGAAGACTAAAAATATAGAAGACCTAAAAAGATATAAAAATACTAAAAAAGAAGCTACAAAAGCTGTAAGAAAAGCAAAATTCAACGCATATGATAACCTTTATCATAAGTTAGGTACTAGGGAGGGTGAGATAGGAGTATATAAACTTGTAAGAATAAGGGATAGGAAATGTAGAGACCTAGACAATGTTAGATGCATTAAAAGTGATGATAAAAGAGACTTAGCAAAAGACGAAGAGATTAAAGAAAGGTGGATGAGCTATTTTCAAAACTTATTAATGACGATCACGTAGAGAATGTCAGTTTAGGTATCGGTAGAGTAGAGAAGATTAGAGATCATAGATATCTTCATAGGAGTAGAGTGACAGAAATTAAAAAGGCTTTGAAGAGGATGAAGATAGGAAAGGCTCTAAGACCAGATGGTATCCCAATTGAGGTTTGGAAATGTATGGGAGACGATAGCTTATCATGGTTAACTAAACTTTTTAACAAG